>BHFT01046870.1:0-33951 GCA_004320025.1 Laticauda laticaudata
CCTTCCGCTATGCGTCCGCTTCGCAATTCTCCCCCGGAAGCCCTTCGGATGTGTCATCCGCTTCCATCCACTTCCATTCGCTAGGCTTCCTACGAACATCCGCTTAACATCCTCACTACACACTACCCCCGTCCGTTCCTTTCCATTCCTTTCTGTTCTGTTTATGCAAATTTGGGGCACTTTTTGGAGCAGATAACAACAGATGGAGCCACCCCCAAAATTTTGCTCATCCACCGTGTCCTTTTTGCATACATTTTGCATCCGACGGCCAGTGGAACCTAGCCTTAACAAAGCCAACAGGATACAATAAAACAACTATTAAACATCCTGCAAGAGTTCATTACTTAGTGACTTTTTGTCTGCTATGTCCATCTATTCTATGCTCGTTGGAGATTCCAGCGAGCAATTTGCTCCTTTGGATAATAGTCCTAATATGGAAATTCTAAAAAATTGAAAAAGCCTACAAGACAACTATACAGGGTTTTAGTCACAAAGGCTTAGGGGCATCAAAATATGAATTCATTTTATATAAGCAGGTAGATTTTCTTGATAGTGTTACTTAGAAATGTTTACAAAGTTTAGGATAAGATGGGAATTCAGTGTAATGAAGGACCCCTTAGTCAAAATGAGCAACTTCTATTGATATAGTGTTGGCAGTAAATCCATATATTATTTTATATACTTTATTCAGGAAAAACTGCATCCAACTTTACATGAGTATACTTCTATTTATGAAAGAAGACTTCTATTTCTCTCATCTCTCCTCCTATAATTTTTCAGAAACACTGCAATTCTTCAGAAATGGCACCAGTGAATTTTGGCAGAACAATTAAAAAAATATCAATGGCCACAAGAAGTCTAGAGTTGGAGAAAGTTGATTAAAATCTTTTTTAAGGAGGATAATAAAGCTAACAGCAACTCTGAATGTCTGGTACCAAGTTGGCAGTCATAGGTTACAAACAATGTGCAGAACATTCTTATCAATATTTATTATTCCCATATCTTTGTGATTTTATGACATGCATTATCTTTTTGCAATTTGTGGCCTTTAGGATATTATGGAATTAATCCATAGTTAGGAATCGTGGATTTCAGGAACTTAATGCATCTGGTGGGATCCAACTTTGAGGAGGCAGACTTAAATGTCATGCTCAATCAGAATCTCAAAATAACAGGAAAAGTAAATGATTCCCGAGACTCATGGAATGTTCTTAATCTATTAAGAAAGTAATACTTATGTAAATATTAGGTGTGTTGGAGTAGCTCATGACATCAGCTATTTGAATACAGTTGGCATCATGAGAAAATCTAATCATAACCGAAACAAAGGTTTTATATATTTGATGGTGATGCGTATTATTTCTCTGAGTCATGTGAAGCCAAGTATGCTCAATATTTGACTGGAATAATTGTATAGTCATCATTTCTGTTTCAAACACAGAAAAATATTCAAGAACTCTTGTGAGGCATCAGAATGGATGCAAACAGCTGGAGATGACTGAACTATCGTATTAGGCAGATTTTGTACTCCCTTCTCTGTGCCCCTCCCCCCAAAAAAGATTCATTTTTCAAAAAGATGTTCAAGATCACTCTATTCTTCTATAGAATTTTTTTTCAGTTCAGAGCAAAACTCTAGTGATAATGTAGCTTTCAGAAAGAGACACTCCAAAGAGATGCTGTAGCTCAAAATAAGCCTCATTTATACGTGGTTCTATTATTCTGAGAACTGCTTCCTAATATGCCTTTTATGTGTCTTGATAATTCTTGCATCTCTCACCAGGGATGGGATTTTACCAGTTTGCACCCGTTCGCTAGAACCGGTTGTTAATATTCTAAGCAGTTCGGAGAACCAGTTGTTAGAAGAAATTACTGGCCTAATCCTGTAAGNTCTCTCCCTTAACCCTTATTACATTCTTGGCAGGACTAGACTTCTTGTCTCAGGAACGCCTCTGGAGTTTTTTTCCCCTCCTTTGCTGGTACTTTGCTTGTGTGGAGTGACCATTCAAAGTCACAGTGGCACTGAAAAAAGTGACGTATTACCATTTTTCACACTTACAACTGTTGCAGCATCCCCACAGTCATGAGAGGCCAGGCTAGGAGATGTGTGCCTCAACGTGAGTGCTTTTGAGTTGGCCATACCCAGCCAAAAACATGACCACCAAGCCACACCAACCACCGAAGCCATGCCTACAGAACCAGTTATTAAAAATTTGAATCCCACCCCGTTCTCTCGCCTTTTAATGTTCACAAAGAAGTAGGTTACAGAACACTGTAGATTATTTCTCAATGTTCTTTTTAACTCAGTACTCTATGATGGAGGTTCCCATACACTGAGTATTCATCTGCTTTGCTCCATTTAATACAAAGTTATCTTTTTTTGAAATTTTTATTGCCCAGAAGAAAGAAAGCTAAATTGTTCCCAAATCAGCAGCAGCTCAGAAAATGAAGTCTTTCATAGGGATAAATCCAATGGGGAACAATAGACTTTACTTGATTAAAGTATTCACAGGACATGACTCCTCCATGGACTACTCTATTTATAATATCTGCTATCTTATTATAAACAAAGTGTTACCAGCAGAAACTGAATCATCCCTCACAATCCTGCTCACAATCTCCAAAAATGAAATTCAAATTACTTTTTAAATAATTCAGAAAAATGCACGGCACACTTGTGAAATTTCGCAGGTGCTTTCAAGTGAGAATGGTAAAGATTCATGCAACATCTTGCTAATTCTCTGCATTCTTGTATAACAGCTTATGTGATCTCAGAATGACAAAGCAGAAGTTACATTCAAACATCTTATAAAAAAACAATATGCAAGTTTTTCTCTTTGTGCATCCAGGGCAGAATGGGATCTTTTCTGTAGGATCAAGTCTATATGGTCTGATTGTCATTATTTTATCCATAATCATTTTTTTTAAAGCCAGTTTCACAAGAACAGCTTTTTACAGTTGAACTTTGTAGTCATTCAACCATTTCACAAAATTAAAAAGTTTTATTGAACTGTCTCCACCATTATTATTTTTTACTCTTTTTTTTACCACTGTACTTTACTTTAATAATAAAACATAAATTACAATAAGCCATTTTCTTGTCTGAAATAGCCAGCAATTATTTCCAGTATGGTGAACTGACTCATGGCATGCTGCCTTTTGATAAAGGATTTTAATATTTGCATTTTTCCCCTAATTTTGCCACAACAATGAAAACGGTACTTTCATACTATTTTTAAATATGAAACTGTCTTCTCTGTCATATTCACAGCTGAAAGTCATCTTTTCTTGATTGTGATGCACAATCTTCTTACATAAGAGTGATGGTATTGAACTGTGTAATTGCTAAGTCTGTATAGTGAAAAATTGGATCCATTTATTACTGATATCAATACACCAGAATATACAATTTCACTGTTTCAGTTCCACAGCAGATGTAACTTTCATGGTTCCTTTGCCATTTATAACATCCTACTCCTAGAGCAGGGCTGTCAACTCCTGGACTATGGCCAGATGCATCAGGTGCTGACCATGCCCATGCCTGGTTTAGCAAAGGGGGGAAAAGTCCCGACATGTCATGTGACATTGCCATGACAACATGAGTTTGACAGCCCTGTCCTAGAACATCCAAGGTGCTCCTGTCTTTAAGCAGATAAAGCTGCAGATATCAAAGGCAGGAAATGGTTCTGTGTCATTCTTCTTGGGCCCTTATACCTTCCCATTTGACATCCAAGGGGCAGAAAATGCTCACCTGTTGTTTGCTTCTTGACTGGCTCAGAAAAAGGAAACTAAGGCTGCCAGGCTCTGCATCCTGGTGATGCTGCTGATACAGTTCTACAGAGGAATTGTTGATTCTGTCATCTGCACCTCTATAACTGTCTAGTTTGGTTCTGCAACCCAACAGGACAGACATAGACTTCAGAGGATAATTAGGACTGCTGAAAAAACAATTACTACCAACCTGCCTTCCATGGAGGGCCTGTATACTGTACGAGGGCTGTGAGAATATTTACAGACCCCCTCACATCACAGACAGAAACTGTTTGAACTCCTACCCTCAAAATGATGCTATAGAGCACTGCACACCAGAACAAGTAGACACAAGAACAGTTTTTCCTTGAATGTCATCACTCTGCTAAACAAATATTTCCCTCAAAACCCATTTACAAAGTCTGCACTGCTATTACTATTAATCATCTCATCACTCCTTGTCACTGATCCCCTCCCACTTGTGACCGTAGGACTGAAACTTTGTCAGTTGTATCCTTACTATCTATATTGACTGTTTTCTAATATAATTTGATTGCTTATTGTACCCTATGACTATTATTAAGTGTTGTATCTGATGATACTTGACTCTTGACAAAAGTATCTTTTTTTTTGTATACTGAGATTGTTCTGTATATAGAATAGTAGACTCCTAATACAGGATTCTGACTGGCTAAAAAACCTAAATGGGGATTGGTTCAATAGGAACCAATCCACGAAGCTGCTCAAAAGGCGGCAAAACTAAATACCTGTCATTGCTAAGAGCCGGCAGGGCAAATCCCTATAAAAAGGCTGCCGCGGCTTGAGCCAATGTTCCGTTTTTTCAAACTGCTATAAAAATAAAAGACTTTAGATTGTGGAAACCCGGCATCTACCTCACGTTTTTCCGGACGGACGACTGGCGACGAAGTGGATCGTCCTAAGCGAGACTGAGCTGCGGCGACCAGATAAAACTAGATGGAAGAACATGGCTAGAAATAAACGCGCCAGCCCGCACCCTTCAAATACCCAATTAAGAGGATTGGGGAATTTCTATGACCGTGTCCAGATGTATTTGGAAAAGGTAACGAGATGAAGAGATACGTCAGACCAGCGTTAAGAGAGCTGGGTTTTCTTGGCACACTGCAGCCCACAATTTTCAAAATGGCCAAGGCTTTGGGGCGAACGCCCCGAGCATGTGAAACAATTACTTGGCCAGAGCTCCAGAAGAATACTAAAGGCTCACTAGTGCACCGTGTGTCAAACCTTATCAAGTGGCACAAATTTACCGAAGAGACCAGAAAAGAAGGCGAGACCATCGCTGATTTTGTGGCGCCCTCCGCACCAATAGGGGAGCGTGCGAATTTCTAAATTTAGATTGAAGCGACTCGGGAATCGAGTAATACTGGGTTTAAGGACTCTGAATGTACAGAGCACAGCCTGCTAAATAAACCCAATATAACCCATAGGCCGAAGCCATCGCGCAAGCCACAGCCCACTGAAGCCGGGAAAAATCAGCTGTCAAAATGAAACAGAAAGACCTGACAACGAGGAACAAGCTGCCAAGAACAATTCGCCCACCCCACTCCCCCGAGGATTTACGACGATCAGAAATCGGGAGGAAGACGACGAAGCACTCGCCTAACCCAACCAGAAAGGCCGAAAAGGAATTGCGGGGAATGCACTGCATGTGGAGGAAACCATCCTTCGGGTCGATTTGCCAGATTTTCGATGCCATTTGGCAGAGCTTGCAAGAAATGAGCAATCGAGGAAAGTCTGCAGGAATAAAAAAAATTACAGCCAAACAGAACCAGCAACTCGCCATGCACAGCTGAGCCAAAAACAAAACTGAGAGAAAGTGGCAGCGAAAGCAAGACCACTAACGAGAGAAAACACATCAGACTTTCACTATCGAGCGCTCAGACGGAAAGCTGGAGAAATAAAGAATAATTGGTAAAAATAGAAGTTAAGCGCCCATGCGAATCAATGGATGGTAAGACTCTGGGTCTTCCTATCCAATGGTATCAATGGGACAACATTTCAAACAACTGTTAGGTCACCAGATATCAAACTCAAAAATCCAGAGACAAAAATTAACCTGAAAGGACTACCAAGGAAAACCGCATCCGTAGTAGGCCTACGGACATTTATCCGAGTCGCCTAACAAACAAAAATGTGAAGTTACTACCATTGACATAGTCGACCGAGACCGACCAAGCCTCCTGGGCATCGATGGTTCGCACCATTGGCTCGGGATGACCGGAGTAAGACCGGAGTGGCCGAAAAACCAACTGGGAAAGAAAACCTGATCCAAGAGTTCAAGATGTTTTCGACGGCTCCCTAGGCAGTATCGGGGACCATTTCCTTTAGTCTAGACCGCCCCAGGTAGCCCCGAGACAGACTACACAGACCAGACGATTCCTTTGCTCTTGAAAGCAAAAATTGAGGAACAACTAAATAAATACATAGACCAAGGATATTTAGAACTGTTGACCATGCTAATGTGGGAAACGCCCGATGCGTAACACCCAATTAAACCAAGACGGTCAGTTCGAATTTGTCGGTGTACTACAAGGCTACCCTCAACCACGCCATTGCAACAAAGACATACCCCGAGGTGCCCAGTCGTACAACTTATTACACTCTCTTGGGGGAGGAAAAGTTTTCGCCTAAAACTAGATCTAGCACAGCTTACAACAGCTCCCAGTAGACCCATTAACAGCTGAAGCACAAACTTAGTGACCACAGGGCATTCAAATGCAACAGATTCCAATTTGGAGGAGTTTAGCCCAGGCGGTTTATCCAGCTCATGAAACGCCCTATTGAACTGGTTATAAAAAGGGGTGTACCCAACTCGACGATGTCCTAAATTTCGGCCAAAGATGCGACCCAACTAAAAAAAAAAGGACTAAAAACGACCTAAACTAAACTTCAGAGAATCTTGGCCCTAAAAGTAAAAAAAGAAAAATGCTGTTAATGACTATCACGATTCGAATTCCTGGGCTACTTAATAGACGGAGAGTATACCCCTACTGACAAAAAAGTCAAGCTATTAAAGACGCACCAGACCAATGGAAAAAAACTGAAACGGCAGGCATTTTAGGACTAATACATTTTTATAACGTTGCTACCCCACAAATGCCGACAAATAGCGGAACCATTACACCAAGTTACTGGATAAAAAACAATTTTGGACTTGGATTTATAGAGAAAAGAAAGCCTTCCAAAAATAAAAAACTTATAACATCAAACCGACCGGTTGTTATCCCAGTTATAGTAACACACTTCCATTTGTAGTGACCTGCGACGCCTCACCGTTTGGAGTCGGTTGACCATCCTGAGCCACCAAATGTGCCAGATGGGAGAGAGGCACCCCAATAGCATACTATCAAAAGATCTGTCTAAAACGCGAGGTAATTATAGTCAATTGGACAGAGGAAGCCCTGGCAATCGTTTCGCCGGAGTGAACGCTTCACGATATAATCTATAGGAAGACATTTTTATATAACGGAACCATAAACCGCTACTGGGAAATTTTGGCGGGAACAAGCCGACACCGAACATTTTGTCCCCGCGAATGACTAGATTGGTCAGAATATCCTAGCAGCACTACTCTTATACTCGACACATCACCCAGGAAACAAACTTTCCCAGCAGACGCGTTGAGCAGAGCACCATTACCGAATAATAAGGAGACTGGCACCGAGATGCCACCTTGCAGATAGAGACATTGCCCCGATCTACCTATATCTGCAAATGATGTCGCCAGAGGCCACATGCAAGGGACCCATTGACTGCCCGTTGTACTGGACTGGGTTAGGTAAAGCTGCCGGAAAATCAAAAAAACTGGAACTTTAAACCTTTTCGGACAGACAAACCGAACTCTCGATTCCAAAAAGGGTTGTTTGTTGTGGCGTGATCGTTTAATTATCCCTTCCAATTACAAACTAAGTTAAATGGGTATTGCTTCAATGAAGGCCACCCTGGAATTCGTTTAAAATGAAAGCCTTGACTAGAAGCTATTGTTGGATGGCGGGTATAGCCAGGACATCGAATACTGGGTAAATTCTGTGCAACAAATGCCAAAGAAACCAGACTTTCCCCACAAAAGCACCCATTAGGGACTGGGAAACCCCATGGAGGCCCCCTGGTCATGAATTCACATTACTTTTGCGCGGGTCCTGCTAAGGGCATACTTTCCTAATTAGTCCGTAGATCCATACTCAAATTGTCTGAGGTTTAAAATTATGCCCATCTACGACAACTGAACACTGCTTATAAAATGCGAGTGTGACAAACTCTCTTCAGCACCCGATGCCTGCCAGACGATTCTCTGAGCGTGTCTCTGACACAAGGAACCACAATTAACGAGTGGCCAATTCGAACAATACTAGCCCTCCCTAGGTTTTAGACATGCCCTAACGCCCCCGGCGCCACCCGGCCGCAAACGTGAGGCGAGAGAATGGTCAGGTTTTACCAAAGAAGGTGTTATAAAAAAGACAGTTGGGATGTCAGATAAAGATAAATCGCCTACTCACCCTCCCAGCATATTACACGGTGACTATAACAAACAAAAAGGCCGACAGAATTACTTTAATGGGAAGAAAACTAGGTCGCAATTAGACAGATTAGCACCCAAACATCTACGCCCAGAAACCCCCCCCCCCGACTCCTCCACCCGCTTCTCTCCAGGCACATTTTCGAAAAGGCGGACCTAGCTCCTATGCAAGAAATTCTTTACCGGGACACCTTATGGCTCAGGATACAAATAACTAACTAAACCATTCACCAGGCCCCTTCGTCCCATACCGATAACCATAGACGTGGCAGGATGGAAGTGGCACAATAGGACAGCTCGGTCCCAGAACAATAGGAAGAAGTATAACAACACACCACAACCACAAGAATATCTACAAGAACGACGAAAATCAAACCAAAGAGGGGGCGGGAAATACGAGAAAATAAAAAGAAACCGTTTAAGATTAAACACAGACTATGATCTACAAAAAAAAGATCAAAAAAGAGCACTTACATTAGAAGAAATTCCAAAGTTGTTAGCGCCGCCGAGCAGGAAGAGTCCTCGAAGGGGCCAGCCAGCCAACTCGACCTGCCGGAGACACAATCAGGAGGGAGTGGCCAAAACCGCCGGCCTAAGAAAACTCAGGCCAGTAAAATGGCGACTCACCCTTCCAGGCGTTTGCATGGAGAGAAAGACCGGAGAGGACAGCAACCATCCGAAGACCGGTCGAAGTCTTCAGCAGAATGAATCGTGCAAGTCCAGTCGCAGTCAAAAGAAGCGCCCACCTACCTGCTGGACTATGTCAACCACGTTTGTAAGGGGACTTAAAAAACCCAAGAGGGAGGGTGTTCTGATAGCTATTAGAATAGTAGACTCCTAATAACAGGATTGCTGATTGGCTAAAAAACCTAAATTGGGGATTGTTTCAATAGGAACCAATGCACGAAGCTGCTCAAAAGCCCTGCAAAACTAAATACCTGTCATTGGCTACAAGCCGGCAGGCAAATCCCTATAAAAAGGCTGCTGCGGCTTAAGCCAATGTTCCATTTTTCAACTGCTGTAAATAATAAAGACTTTGTTGTTGGAACCCGGTCTACCTCGTGTTTTCCAGACGGAACAGAGATTATTTGCACCAAGACAAATTCCTTTTGTGTCCAGCCACACTTGACCAATAAAGAATTCTAAATGAGTGAGTGACAGGGTTGTGTCACTCACTCATTTCTGACCTGGAGTCATCACATTTATTAATAAAAGAAATTATCACATTTCTTTTAATAATAAATGTGATGACTCCAGGTCCAGAAATGAGTGAGTGACACAACCCTGCCCTTCCTCATTATCTCATTAGATAGCTTAGTTTGGAAAACAGTAACATCTAGACTAGAGCAAACCATGTTGACCAATGACAACAAAGATGATTAGGGGAGTGAAAGCTAAAACATATAAAGAACAGTGGCAGGAATTGATCATGACTAACTTTAATGAAAAAAAGGATAAGGGAAAACCCAAAATCAGTTTTCCAATATCTAAGGGGCTGTCACAAAGAAGAAAGAGGCACCTTATCCTCCAAAGCACCTGAAGGCAGAACAAAAAGCAGTGGATGGAAACTAATCAAGGAGAGAACCAACCGAGAGGTAAGGAAAATTTTCCTCAGAATTAGAACGATTAATCGGGGGGGGAATGACTTGTTTCCAGAAACACGGGAAGTTTTAAAGAAGAGATTGGACAACCATTTGACTGAAATGTTCTAAAGATTCCTACTTGAGCAGAGGCTAGAAAAATCTCCAATTTTGTTATTCTGTTATTTTATAAGTGTATATAGTGTGCTGCCGTAGCATACCTATGTCCTGACATCTGAAACAAATCCATCCCTTATAGCAGGGGTGTCAAGCTCGATCCCGTCGCGGGCCACGTCAGGAGTTTGTTTGTGCTTGGGTGGTTGGGGTGGGTGTAGTCTGGTTGTCACTGCTGATTGGATGGGCATGGTAGGGTCTGGGATGGCAGGGGCCAGTCCCTCTCCATCTCTGAGACAATGCTGTGGGCCAACTTCACGGCGTATTGCAGGCCGGCCCAGCCCATGGGCCACACATTTGACACATCTGACTTATAGTATTTTCATGACATGGTCATTATTTGTCATTATTTGTTCCCCTTACTTGTGAACTCTCATGATGTCAGCCTGTCATTGGGGTGAAATGATGTTTAACTGCTAGTTTAGTCTACTTCTCTGTGTGAAATGGAGAGTGAGAGACCATCTTTATCTTTTGCCTCAGGCAATAAAATGGAATCATTGCATAAACTGACCTTTGACAGTGAAAGATTTTCTAGATCTCAATCCCATCCTGGGACTGATCAGTGCACCACTGCCTCCCACATTCCCTTGCCAGAGTGATTTATTGATTTGTAACTTTTTAAAAATAAAAGCCCAGTAATACATATGGTCCAGATGCTTTCCTAGTTTAATATTTTCACAGCTTCAGAAACATCCCTTATTGTTACAGGTCCATTCATAATTTGTCTTCGTTTCTCTGTAATCCTTGATAGATTTTGTTTTATTTTTAATACATTCTATTTTCTCCAAAGGAATAATATATCCTTTATAGAAGAATACTGATGAAATGCTTTTTGCATTACACATTATTTATTACGATAGCATCTCTTTCTTGAAGTTTTAGTATCATTTTCTTTTCTTAATTTATATGCTAGCCATTTCTCTGGTTTATCTGCAAGTTCAATTTTTTATAATTTATTTTTAATTCCATTTCTTTTAGTGTTAACAAGATAGCTGTTGCTGTAAAAAGTTTAGTTTGATGAGAGATGATTATGTTCTCTGGAAATTTCTTCAATTCTTTTTTCCTTTTTATATCATTTAGAATAACCTGTGTTTTTTGGGGGGAGAGTTCAGCATTATGAACAATAACTTCCAATACAAGCTATATTGCAAATGATTCTTAAATCGGTGCCAAATATTATTTCATTCTTAAATCTTCTTTTAATTTTGTTATCCAGAAAATGATGAAATTTATCAAGAGAAACCTTATTCTGCCAGAAAAGAAAATCTCTCTTAATCTGTTTTTGAAAAATAAATTGCAAGGTGGATAATAAAAGAAGTTCAGCTAGGCTTATTGGCATAAAGGCTACATCATGGCTGTGAACCTAGATGAAATCCCATGGTTTCCAGCTGCTCAGCTTGCAAGCCAACTGCAAAAACTTCTATTCCTGTGGTTGACTTATGAGGAGCAGTTGCCCTGAGACCAAGTGGATTATACACAATCTCTCCTTCATCCATAGAGATTTCAGTATCCATTGTTGGCCTTTTGGGTGCTGATCACTATCATGATCTCCTTTGAAGAAAGCTAGTCTGTTATAAACCTCACTGGAAACTTGATGCCGGAGTGATTTAGATGGTGGAACCCAGTACTCTGTGAACTTCCTGACCTTCCAATTTTTTTCCATTCTGCACTTAGCAATAGCACTTAGACTTATATACCACTTTACAGCCCTCTCTAAGTGCTTTATAGAGTCAGCATATTGCCCCCAACAATCTGGGTGCTCCTTTTACCCACCTCAGAAGGATGGAAAGCTGAGTCAACCTTGAACCTGGTGACATTTGAAGTACCAAATTGCAGGCAGGCAGCAGGCACTCTAACCACTGCGCCACTTCGGCTCTTATTGCATCTGTTCTGAACTTTACAGATTGTTTACATTTCAGGGATGCCATTCGGGATAATTTTGGAGAACTTTTGTAGGATTTTAAGGGTAGAAATGAAGGTGTTTGGTCTCCAAGACATCTCCCACTTGAATTTCTATCAAATTAAGGTTTTTTACAGGGTTATAAAAAGAAATAATAATAGTAATAATAATAAATTATAAAATTGTGCTTCCCAAAATAAGCCAATTTTCCAATAAACTTCAGTAACACCATACTCCAGAGAAGGCTGAATAGGCTTAATAATCTATGATCCATAGACTGTCCGCTTCTACTTTATTTAGACCAAATTCACTTAAAAAGGTTCTCCAGAATCTTCTATGGAAGTTCATCCAAGCATGGCAAACTACTGATTTTGTGCATGTTAGCACTTTATGCTGGCAGGTTCCCCAATTTTACACTTTTTCCTTATTTCCAGTCAAACATCTCCTGTTCATATTTAGTAAATCCATTAAAACCAGTATGCCCCCTTATTCCTTGGAAAAATATAATTCTTCTTCACAAGTTCTTTTTATCTATTTTCCACAAATAGAATTGGCTGTATAAGATTGCGATTTAAAACTCTTTAAAATTATTTTTAAAAAGCTTTCTCCAGCTCCCAATTTTAGATAATAGGAGGATATGATAGGGCCTCCAAATTTTATCTGAGTCAATTGAATGGTGTTATAGTTGATGTCATTTTGATGTTAGTGGTTTGTATTGGATGCTTATGATGCCTGGCATAATATTGATTCAAGATAACCAACTTCCTCAGAATGCAACAGAAGAATTGTTTTTCCACTGGAGGGTGCTATACCTGAGTCAATCTTTGCAGTTCATTTTTGCCATTCTGATTCATTAAAGAATGCTGTACAAAACATAGTTAATGAATCCTGATGTGAGCTCGTGTTTGGGACAGGTTGGGTAAGATTATTGTTTTATGTCAGAATGTTAACAAAAGGCATTTGAATCAGCCCTCACAAATATTTTGCAATTTCCTGTTAGAGATGACAGCGAGGGCGAATGATGAATCAAGAGTGCAGGTGGAAACATGCTCATTCCTGTGAAATATACCTGTGTCCTTCTTGGCAGACATGTTTTACCTGTCCTAGGAGGACATGACTAACAGTAGCTTTTCTGTGTGTGCTGCCTCTCACAAATTCAGCATGCGCAGGCCATGGGAACAATAGGAAGGAGCAAAGTGTTTATGTACATTGCCTTTCATAATCATATGCACCAGTTCTACTATGTCATTATAAGATGTCTCTTTCTCATCATTTCTACTTCCTCTTGCTAGTTTATCATCAGTTCAGATGGAATGTAATCATAGTACATTGTTAAAATGGTTGATAGGGGGGCTATAATTGGTCAATACTTCCCTAGGGCAACTCCAGCTCACAAAATTTCACACCAAAATGAACTTGGAATATTTTAAAGAGAAATAGGATTGACTGGTGCTAGTCTTCCTCCCACTAGACTGGCAAAAATGTTTAACTCAGACCCAAACTGTTGCAAATGTGGAAAAGAAAAGGCACTTATTTCCATACCTGGTGGACATGCCAGGAAGTGAAAAAATGTTGGAATATAATTAAACAATGGCTAGGAGAAATCACGAATCAGAAAACTGAACTTAATCCAGAAACTTTTTAATTAGGTATAATAACCCAAAAATGCAATAAAACAGATAGATATATCATGTTACACATATTAACAGCTGTACGGATTTTGTACACACAACTCTGGAAAGAAAAAGGGGTTCCACCAGAAGGCATGGTTATAAAAAATAATAGATTGTATGGAGATGGACAGGCTAACGATGAAATTAAAAGACAGAGAAGATTCAATTTACTACAGGGCCTGGGATGCCTGGTATGAGTGGTTTAGAAATAAAAAGAAAAGAAAATGGCAATTAGGAAAAGAATGAGGGAATATGTAAATATGTAAATATACCATAGAGAAGATTGATATGTAAGGATAAAAGGTATTGATTTATAGCAAGAGTAAGATGTAATGGTAAAGGAATAAGTAAATACATACACTGAAAAATGTAAGGAGATGCAAAAGATGTCTTGATTGTTGATAACAATGTATAAAGTTTTATTTTATGTTTTTTTAAAAATTTGAAAACTTAATAAAATTTATTTTTTTTTAAAAAGGATTGACTGGTTCTAGACTAGACTCGCTACCATAATATAAAAGGCATCCAAAACATTTCATGGTCAAATGTTTTCTGAAATTCTGACAGTGCCTTCCATTTAGTTCTAGGGTAGAGAATGCTGAAAAGGTTGCTAACTATTTGAACAAATCATTACTTATCTCTCACTTGTCTTCCTTTGCAATCCTCTCCCAGTATGAGGCAGTCTGGAGGTAGCCTAAAGTCTAATCCTTGCCTGTTGCTCCTTTTGAAAAAATTAACACTCTTGCACTCTAAATCAGGTAGCAGAGCTACAACAACATCCTTCGTTGGCATCAGGTTTTTGTCAACTCCCTTTACTTTCATGAAGGGTCCCTTTCAAAAAAAAATGTTCTTCACAACAGAATAAAAAGTAATTCTTCAAGTAACCAGCTAAATGCAAAACATATGAGACATGCATACTGATAATCAGGTACTTGCATGAGAAAATCTTTGCAAGCTTCAGAAAAGAACAAGAGAGATTTCATGGCAAACATCCACCTGCAAACTATTCAATGGTCTACAAAATGTGAAGATTGGAAAAACACCGGTATAGATCTGGGAAGCGTGAAAAGGTGAGGATGGGATGCAGCAAGAGCTCATGTCAAAGTACAGAAAAATTCCAAATTACTTCAGCTACAATAACAAAATGTTCCCTCCTTCTGAAATTGGCAATCATGTGCGAAGGTCTTTAGCATCATGGTTTTTTAAAAAAAATTCCAGCCAGAGAAATGGATGGAGATTAGTCATATGCAAAACCACTGGTAAGGGGCATACCACTCCAGGCCTCTATTCTGAAGACTTCCTGAAAACCATATCAGTCACTCAGTCTTTCTGACGTTGCTACAAGGATTCGCCCACCTAATTCTTGGAAGGGGCATTCCTCTATTTAGTTCTCAATTCATTACTCATTAAGCAAAGAACCAATCATCCAGTAAGCACCATAATTCTGATAATATTATTTGACAGTGATGGAAACACATTTCTTTCCTGCCCTGAAGAACAAAAGTGGACATATATCAAATGATAACTGCTGCTGTTCTTGGCATCATTCCTATCTGGATGTACATTTGTCATTGAGTTTGTTATTTTGGGCCAGTTGGATTAATAATTCTCACCCCAAAGCAGCACTCTGACTAATGAGAAAAGGAAGAAAAAGTAATTTCAAACCCATTAAAAACAAGAACTTTACATCACAATTTTAATATGAACATTCAGTGCTATTTATACTGTAATAAAACATTACAAATCATTCAAAAGGCTAAACTTAAAGGGTTTGTCTTCTTCTTCTTCTTCTTCTTCTTCTTCTTCTTCTTCTTCTTCTTCTTCTTCTTCTTCTTCTTCTTCTTCTTCTCCTTCTCCTCCTCCTTCTCCTTCTCCTTTTGTCCTTTTGGAAAACTGAAAGACCAGCTGTTTGGTTCTATGAATTACAAAGCAATCTTGATAAGGTTCTGAGCATTTTCCTCAACCAAGGCAGATGATACAACATCAATAAGTTGCTATTAGATTTTCACACATTTATATAATTTGATATTCTTTTTATGGTTGAGGATTCTGTCAATAAAGATAAATGTGTAATAAAAAAAGAGTTGGTTTCTTAAATCTAAGGCTATCCTCAAGTATCCCTTATTCTTAGTCACGGCTTTTTCTAAACTCCACTTCATTTTCAGTCAAGAATTTAAGTCTTTTCAGTGGACATAAAGATTTGGCAGGATCTTTTAGTTCTCAAATCTTTTATTTGCTTATGCCTGGATACTCAATTACCATACGGATGGCTGTATTCTAGTTCATAGTAAGAAAATCTTTTTCCAGCATTCGCTGGGTAATCTCTCCTTTCTGTGTCAATTTTCACAGCATGATTCATCTCAAATAATGAAAATGTGCCTTCCTTTTTTTCTGTCCTTGAAAAGCATTCCAACAGTTGTTTTGATTGAAATAGACTTATCTGAGTCCCTCCTGGAATGAGGTCTTTGCAAGACAGCCTTTTTTGCCACATTTAATTTTATAAATATTAATAAATAAAGGCAATATAACAAAAATTTAGCAAGCCATGTTCATGCAGCAGTTAGGGGGAATATGAGCCTGAGTCTTTTAAATGCAGAGGTTTTGTGACATGGTAAGAATCTGAAATGGTGCATCCCAAACTGGCTGTAGACATATGGCTTATCTTCCAATTTAGTTAGGATATTGAAAAAAGGTGTTATCTTTCTTATTTCTCCTCCTCCTCCTCCTCCTCCTCCTCCTCCTCCTNCCTCCTCCTCCTCCTCCTCCTCCTTCTCCTTCTCCTTCTCCTTTTCCTTCTCCTTCTTCTTCTTCTACTTTTGAACCAGGAGCTTTACAGTTATAATTTTCAGCCCACGCATTTTTTTGTGTTTCTCGGACATTTTCATCCTATTCACACAGTAAGTAATTTTAATTACCTTAATACCCATTGGGGTCAAATGGCAACAATTCTGCAAAATTATATTTAACTCTCAAGTGAATACAAAGGTTTATGGAATATATTGTTATTGCTTTTAACTTTTTAACTGTGTTTTTCAGAAGTCTTTTAAGTTTTGGCACCCCCCTGCAATTTGGTGCCCATAGGCTGGTGCCTTTTCAAACTTAGTCTAGAGCCAGCCCTGCACTTAGTGTCAGGGTGTCACTTTATATATAATGTGTTCTCACACATTGTGTTTTTAGATTGCTTCCTCACCACAGAATGACTATTTTTCAGGCAGTATTATGCATACTTCATTTCACTGAGGGGGGGGGGAATGTAAGCTGGAAAATTGATGCCCCAAGAGAGAAGTAGTCATTTTTGCTCCATTTCTCTTTGTAATTTTTAAAAGACCTGGGATTTCCTCCTTAGGGTGGGATATTCTATTTCAGAAGCTGTTGCAAAAGTAGAAGGGGATGCTAAAATCTCAGACTGCCCTTGGTTTTTTTTTTTTTTTGAATGCCCTCTAAGGACATTTTGAATGTCTTTGTTGAATGTTCTACTTGCTGAGATATTTATGGTTCTAGATAGGAAATGCTGATGAAATCTTTGAGGTGTTGAAGCATGAGGCATCTACCAATGCCTAAGAAAATCTGTTGAGGAAAGAAAAACCCAGCTCCTGAACCTAAACTGGATGTTCTTCCATGCTTCTTCTGGCAATTATTCATTGTGGAATATTTCTGCAGCTCTATGTCTTATTGCAAGATTTTATTACACTAACTGAGTGGTTTCAATGGGTGTATATTCATTGAACCACTTACTCCAGGGAAAACATCTCTGATTATGCAATCAGGCAACACTCCTCTATCAGCCAAGCCCATTGCAGGAGAAGAGAGGTACTGTCATTCACACACACACAAAAAACCTTTTATTAAGCTAAAGTGTCATTTTATTTATGACATGGAATGATACAGGTTATGTCATGCCCTTGTCAGAGTCTGAATCTGAGGAGGAAACCAGACAGCTGACAGGGATTGGGAGTGTGACTCCATTGGCTGTGGAGGAGGCTGGGGAAGGGCAAAGTCCAGCTGGGCAGAGCAGGGAAGAGAGACAACAAGGGAGGGAGAATTCAGAGGAAGATGCAGGCCCACCCCCTCCTTGTCCTAGGGCATACAGGGAGGAACGGAGAAGAGAGTAACATGGGTTGTGTGGCTTACGTGGGAGGAAAGGGCCCTGATTCCCTTCATTAGCCACAGCTGGAAAGATAGTTGATAAGAAAGGCGGGCTGCATGCGGCAGGCTGTTGGGAGCAAAGGTGACTTTATCCTGTCATGGCTTATCTATGTTCCTGGCATCTTCCCAGTTTTGCCATGCCTTCAAGTCTGAAATTCTTGCTCCTGCCCTGCCAAACTACATTTGGCTTTTTTGGACTTTTGGAGTTTGTGTTGACCATGTTTTGGACTTAATTTTCTGCACTCAAAGGCTGTTCCTGGGAGAGTTTTTCTCCAGCCAGAGGGTAAACCTGGACATTGGGGGCAAAGTTGGAGATAATAAAGGGACTCTTATTGATTATCTGACTGTGTTGCCTTTGTGCCATGCCCCAGGTCTTCACAGGTTACAACAGAGTCAAGGTCACCTCTTGACTGATGTTTTCCCATAGACTTATTTTTGCTACTGAAAGTAGAAACATCCATTCTACAGCTGTAAGGCATATGAAGTAATTGCTTTACAGATAATTAGAGACTGGTGTTTTCCTAAGCACTTTGGTAAGGCAACCTAAAGCTCCACAATCAAAACTTTTGTTAAAATGTGTATATTCGCATAAAGAATTAAGTTATAGCCTTCCAGGTATATCATGTTTTTAAAAACTGAATGAATAAGTATTATTTAAAGGTATTGTTAGCCTTAGGGATATCCACACTATTTATTTGTTTGAGTTTCTTTTAATTGTCAAACTGGGATGATGCATAGATTTCATGAAAATTCTCGTTGTTTGTGGGCAAAATCCACACATGACAGCAAATCACGTGGAGGTATAATTTAAAGAAAAACAAACCAGAGCTGAGCTGAGATCCCGCTGCCCATGTAATTCTTCTACCAGATTCCTATAATATTAAGGTTTACCTCAGAGCAGGGAAATGGGGCTGGAGGTGGGGGATAGGGACAAAATGTTTTTGTGGCAAAGTTCCTCATGTGGAGAACATGTTTGGCACCTGTCAGCCCTTTGAGGTAGACAACATTAAGGGATAAATATGTCCCATTCTCTGCCCCATCTTATAAAAAAGTAAATCAAGGCAGACATATTTAGATTTCTTTATCATGATATCCTCTTTCCTAGGACTGAGACATCTTTTCCCAAATTTTCCTCTTTATAGTTTACCCATCCCTTCCATCCACCCATCCCAGGGCCAGGTCTATATTCTTTTATGGCATCCCAACACAACTGAAAACTGGAGAACCCATTCATCATATCAGCTCTAACCTGGAGAAAAGGTTGAGATAGTAATTGTAATGCCTATTGCTTATTTCGTAGCTGGTAGTTAAGCTTTTGATTCGTATGTTCAGCATCTGGTCTGTCCAAAGGACCTACAAACAAAAAAAGAATGAATGCTCCAATATCTGAATAATTGCTACGAGCCCAAAGAAATTACATTCTATCAAACAGACTAGAAACCTGTTTTTCTCTAAAACTGATCTATCTGTTCATTAATATTTTGTGCTAGTCGAGCTGTCTCAGATATGCAGACACAGATTGCTGAAGAGACAGCAGAGAATTAGATGTTTTATGTTTTATGATGTTTTATGTTTATGACTTGCCCTACCTGTGCAGCACAAGATGCACGATTCAAGTAAAGGAATCTTTCCTATTGTCCATCAGTATGATAGATGTGTTCCTCCCGCAATATTTGATGGTGATGATGAGGCTAATGATAATAATGCCACTCTTCATTTAATTATTGCTTCGATCATGAGGATTGGAAAATCAAAGAAAAAAGGAAAAGTAGATAACCTGCCCAAGAGTTGTGATACAGCAGAATTTTGAACTTGTGATTATTTTGCAAGTGGGGTCAGTGCATTCTCTGGATGCCTCTGGGCATTTCAGTTCTGTATCCCACAACAGCAATTGTGTAATAGAAATGCTATGATGAATTGATGGATTCATTAGTCTATAATTTAAGAATCAATGGGCAAAGCTTTGTAAAGAAACACAGCTCATGGTGGCAAGGTTCCAGCACTTTAATTGCAGCAGGACCTCAATCTCGACATTCATTTTCTTAAATGCTTCCCAAGAACAAAGAAAACAATCACACAGATTGAGAGGCTGAAGGGTAATGTGGCAGTTGGGCAAGTTTGTGTGTGTTTGTGAGACAGGGAATGAGAATGAATAGCTTCACTGGAAAATCACTTAGAACAGCTTGGCAGTATTTTCTGCAGCATTACAGACAGTGCAGATGACATATTTTTGCATTCCCTAGCTAGGCTGCCCTCATGAACATGCTGAGCAAAACCAGTTGCTGTCATAGTGAGAAGGAGGAAAATAAAATGGTTCATTTGTGGTGGGAAATTGTAGGTGCATCATATATGTTTATGTGGAAATCATTGACCTATTAGTAAAGACACAGTCCACCTAATGGGTTGGCTATAGATTTAGTCCTATGTAAACCAGTAAACTTAAATAAGCCATGATTGAATTAAGTCAATGATCGATCTGTCCCGCTTTAAGCATGGCTGAGCTTTGAAGCTACTTGTTACAACCTAGTGATGTTTTAAAGAACAGCCAAAAGAAGATAGATACTTCTGTAGTGCATATCTGTGCTTCAATTAATTTTCAAGATATTTTATACTTGTAGGCTTTGAGAAACATTTACAGTTACTCCAAACACCTGAAGATGATCTATTATTTGGATTAGTTTACCATCCACCATGATAGCTCTTGAAATATGCACATATTTTCTCAGGGACCAGCTGGATTTAATGCAAAAGCCATGCAGTGCCAGTTTGAACTTGAGTATGGAACTTGTAATCAAAGCTGGACACTCTGAGCTTCAGAATATTAGCCCACCTGGATTGTAACCTATTGTACCTAGCCACTTTGTGTCTCGTAACTCTAGAGTTATCCCTGATATGTGACATCTCAAAGCCTCCATTCCTAACCATCCAGACAACTTCTACATTGATGCAGTTAACAAAATATCTGGAAGGCATCAGGGGTACTCATTCCAGGCATCAATCAATCATTAATTTCCACAGATTCAGTGCTGATTGTCAACAGTAATTTTTGTATGTCATTATTGTACCAAAAGCCAAGAAGAGTGGCTTTGTAGAAGACATTTTCCTTCCTCAGTTCCTCTGGGAAAAGGAGAAAATGTTTTGAGAACAAGCATAAGTACCTTTATTTCCATACTTATGAATCTAATTAAGAGGGACTATCTCACAGAAAGATTCCCAGATAAATATGAATATGTATTTGATTTGATCAAAGTATTTGATTAATGTATTCCTTTAAAATATTTAGAATGTTAATGAACCCCATCTCAAATCCGGAAACAAAATGTAGCAACACAGCTTAACAAAAATAAATGCAAAATATAAAATATTTTGAGATAGCTTTGTTAGAGGATATCCAAAGCCTGTGGCTGCTGCTCTCACAATTCCAGAAATGATGGCACCCCTGCAAAGCCTGAAGGAAAGGGAGTTGATGGGAGCTAGGACAGTAATCTTCAAATGTTTGAAACTTCTTGCAGAAAGAGATTGGACTTATTCTCTGTAGCCTCAGAGAACAGGGGCAGAACCAGTACATTAAAATTACAAAGTAGGAGCTTCAGACTTGAGATCAAGAGGAACTTTGTGATTATATGAGTTGTTAGCCAGTGGAACAGACTGACGTGATATGTAGGTTTCCTTCCCCAGAAGTCTTCTAACAGAGACTGGAGGATAGAGATAATTTAGTGAATCAAATTGGTGGTTGAACTAGATGACTTCTATGGTACTTTCTAATTGTAGATTCTGTGATACCCTGGTAGCTGCTGCTATGCCTTGTTATTTACAAAATGTGTTACCAACAACAAGCAAAGCACAACATGGGATTAAAAACTACATATCATTTATTGCAAAAGAAATCTGAAAAAGTGTTTGAAAGAGAGACAATTATAAAGTCTTAAGTTACTTGATGCTGAAAATAAACAGGTGTTCCTGCAGACTTCCTGGATATCAATCCATGTGGATGTATATGGAGACCTGGTTTTCTAGAGGGAGAATAGTGTTGTGTATGGAACTTGGTTGGCTCCAAGTTCCCTATTCTGATTGGCCGAAAAGGCCATTCTCGGATTGGCCATTAGAGAACCAATCCGATTGGCCCACTGAGGATGTGAACATTAAAGTCTGTTCTATCTGCCACAAGCCGCGAGCCAGCGCTATAAAAAGGGCTGGTCGCGGCTTGGGCTCTTGTTCCCATTACCATTGCTTTATTGAGTTAAATAAAAGAGTTGTTGTTGGAAACCCGTCTTGTGCAACTTATTTCCGAACGGAACACTGGCAAGAAGGTGGGATCATCATAGAAAGAGAGACCGAAGCACGTGCAATCTGAATGGAGCAACGAGAAATGGCCGTAACGAACACGCCGCCCGCACTCATTCAATCCCTGATGAAGGAGATTGGGAATTTATACGATCCACTTTCTTATGTTTTTAGAAACAACGAACTGCAGAAATATCTGACAAAGGAGAGGCGTGTCTTCCTTACACCTGTGGACCAGCCGTCTTTAAAATGCGAAGGCGCTACCAAACCAAGAGATGTCAACAGATGACTTGCCTGAGCTGAACAGAATTGCTGCCGGAGCACATAATGCAACCGTGGTCCCAACTTGATCAAAAAGAACAAGTTCTAGCAAGAGAGACCAAAAAAGAAGAATGAGAACATTGGAAGATTTGTAGCAGCCGCTGAGCACACATTCGGAGAGAAGCCTGCGAGTTCCAGAACATGGACGAGGCATGAGGGACCGTGTGTCCTTGGTTTGAAGGATGCTACCACTAATTCAGAGTAAGCTGCTGAAATCAGACCGAATACATGAACCATTGGCAAGGCTATTCAAGAAGCCACTCGCTGGCTGAAGCAGCAAAGAAATCCACAGCCAACCAGAGCCTTTTTTTAATCTGTATCTGGATACACCCTCTGCACCTGATATAACCCAGACATCAAACAAAAAGAACTACAAAAACAAAAACTGATTTTAAAGGAACTACCAGAGAAAGATCGAATTCCGTGTAGTGGCCCTTGAACATTCCTCGTCGAATTTAAGAATCATCGCCAAAATCTTGCTCTCTGCACCATGTCAACCGTGCTTCGCCCTAGCGCGCATACGGGCACGAATCTCCTCGTCACGCCCCTCAGACATTGGGAACTGGATAAACATGCATTGATTGCAGCAACACGGGACGGACTGAGCCTGTTACAAGAATTCCAAAGTATGTTTTGACAGGACCCAGGAGGCAAGATCTCTTACATAGCGCAGACCCTTTATTTCATTTAGCCTAGATCCTGAAAACTAGCCCCCATCCATGTGAAAGCCAGATGCCGGCTCGGACTGTCCTCCTTCGACCTTACAAAACCAAAAATTGACGAACCAATTAAACCAAATTAATAGCACACAGGGTGTAACCAATCTGACCATGCCCAGGTGCCGAAACACACCTATTCGTGACGTCCGTAAAACAGATGGGGGTCCAGTGGCGCATATTGCAGAGACTATAAGCAACCCTAAACATGCGCTCCAACAAGAAGCGCATTCCACGCTCCAGTACCCAGTTAGTGCAACACTTACTTGCACTCCGCCTAGAGGGGATGGAAAACTTTTTGCGATAGTTCTTGAATCTCACACAAGGACAAGTAACAGTCCTTAGCCCGGTTATTCCACTAACTGCAGAAGGGCAATTCAGCGGCACTATATTAGTGACACACACATGAGGCGAGCATATTTCACTGTATCACTGTCTCCAAAGCATTCGGCATTAGCGCTTGCCACTGGCATCTCTTCACAAACCGCCTAGGGAGCACTCCTCGATCTCAAAGGCGGAATCAAGGAGTCATACCTATTTTGATGATACCGCTTTTTGGCGTCAGCCAAAAACACACTAACTCCAGACTTTAGAGGCGAAGAATTAAGAGAAGTCTTAAGACAGACTTAAGAGATGCATGTGCTTAAGAGGTAAAGCGAGAACAAGGTACATTTAGCTCACCGAACCAGGTGTCAAGTTCTGCAGTCCTATAGCCTCAATCCACGATGAGAACGAAGGGATACAGCCGACCTAAAAACAAGTATGATTAAGGCGAGAATCAAAGACGTTAGCCTAGACTAGGAAGCAAACTGACCTTCAAAGCATTCCTACGTCTGCATAAGATTTTCTGACAATGTGTGTCCTGCCCATAAGCAACCATAATGCAAAGACACCGGCTACATGCATTGTTCAGACCGACACAAAAACCGCTGGAAAAGTGGAGCACCGGGACAACATCGCAGCATTTTCATCGGTATCAAACAGCCTATTAACGATCGACACAGCCATTTTACGAAGCCCAGTACTATGCAATACCGGCTGCTTTGCGTCACCTGTTATGCCATCACCTTTGCGAAATCGGCGCCAGTCCCGAGTCACCAAACTACCAGAATGGCAGAGCAGGCACCATCACTTTCTATTCATAAGAGCGCTTTCATACAGTCAGAACACAATTAACGAGCCAAGCTCGACAAAAAGCGGGGCAGGTGCAGCAATCATTCCCACTGGTGAGTACCTTGATTACGTCGGCAGGATACGTTTTCCTCGCAATGTCATCCATACGATCACACAAACCCCTGTTAGGGACTTCAGCACATAAACAACCTGGCACATTACCCTAGTGAGGTGCCTAATCGTGTACCCTACGTCCTCATCCACCTCCGACCAAGTGCACTTGACCAGCTGCATTCTGCATGCCGATCACCACAGCGCCCATGACGAGCAGTGGCCAGTCTTCCGCTTCTCCACCGGGAACTCCAATCGACAAGCCTGCTACCTACCCCACTAACCGGCCGAGCGCTAGCATAGTCCCTTTGGACGAGCCCACACCATCGAAAGCGAATTCGGACGACGTGGCAGAATCCTGGCCTGAGTCTCCCACCGTTGCTCCAACACTCTGCAAACTCAACTGGCTGACTCTTCCTAACCGCATCGATTCTCGTCTAGGCCACCATTGAAAGACTGATATCACGTCGATCTGACACTTGGCGTTATGATTGTCAAGGCTGGCACGGAAGTAGACAGAGAACGGCTCTATACTGACTTCATCTTCAAACACGATCTGTCTCCTTATATGACCTAACAGACCTATACGCTGTCTATCAAATGCCCGAGCTGATTTTTGCCCTCAGTGACAGCTGGTGCTTGCATACCGACAACCTCAGGAGTCGTCTTTAGTGGACATATATTGTAATCACGGGCACCTCGCCGTTCATAGTAGAGATGGAACCTTAGGCTCACAGTTACTGGTGACCAGGGTCGGACACACGTGAGCATTGTACAGTTATTTCCGTTACACACCGATCGCGTCGGAGTTCAGCAATGCATTAGCCCCTCGAGCGCTGTTCAAAAATCGAGGCCCTATACCACCCCCCAACAGGCACCAGTTAGGAATGGGAAACTCCCCAGGGCCCATGGTCTAGCCACTGACATACTTGGACTTTGCTGGGACCAACAAAAGCAACACTTTTTTAATAGTTGTGGATGCCTACTCGATACTGGTTAGAAGTCCATCAGCTCATGGGCTTCTACAACCACCGAGGCCCTAGTGACTGATAACACAGCTCTAGACAATCTTCTTTGCCACGGCATGTGGACTGACCTGATTACTTGGTTGCAGACAATGGGCCCCAGTTATTCCAGCCACTGGCATGTCGAGCCAGTACTTAGCTGCCCAGGGCATCAAACATCCTTCCTAACTGCGCTGGCCCATACGCCGGCTTGCAGAACGCAGGCTGAAACGCAGGTCTCGGGGTACACATGCAAGCGAGGCCCTTGGATGTGAAAATGGACAAGGGTACCTGCGCAAGAAAAGCTAAACCGAATTATTACACCCTACAGCATATTACCCCTAGCAGCACAACAAACAGAACTCCTAATGAGGCTAAGATTGCTTCCTACTCCAATCAGACTTAGCACCCCAAACTTATACCTGGGATAAACCCCCTGACTCCTCCAGCAAATACCATGCATTTGAAACTAGTGACCTGGTCTATTGCCAAAAAACCTTACTGGGCCCCCTTATGGGCTTCTAGCCACAATCACCCAGATCATAGGACCCTGGTCCTACCAGACTACTCCTAGACGACTGGAAGAAATGGAAGGGGCACATTGACCAGCTTCAATTCTCCGATGATCCTCGAACACAACAACACACCAGCGCCAAAAAATAAATAATGACCAAAAAACAACTGGGGGGGAATAAAAATAATAAAAAAGGAGAGACGAACCTCCCATAACAAGACAAACAAACACTACACAAAGACTCTCAAAACCAAATCAAAAAGAGCACTCACGGTTAGATGAACCCCAAAAGAGAAGAGTCCGGGAGAAGGAGAATGAAGCGAGACCTTCCTGGAAGGAGACAGCCAGGCCAGCTCGACCAACCTGGACAAATCAGGAGGGGAGGCAGCGAAGCCATCTGAACCAGCCCGAGAGACTCAGGTGGGAGCGGCAAGGCTGACTCACCCTTCCAGGAGGTTCCATGGAGAAAGCACAGAGAGACAGCAAACCGCTTGAAGATCACGCCGAGACTGAGCTGCACAGGTCAACTAGGACTCAAAAAAGCCCCACCTACCTGCGTGACTACATGACGCACGTTGGACTGAACCAAGGGGGGAGGGATGTTGTGTATGGAACTTGGTAGGCTCCAAGTTCCCTATTCTAATTGGCCAAAAAGGCCATTTCGGATTGGCCATTAGAGAACCAATCCGATTGGCCCACCTGATGGCGGGAACACTTAAAGTGGTGTCATTGGCCATAAGCCGCGAGCAAGCCGCTATAAAAAGGGCTGTCACGGCTTGGGCTCTTGTTCTGTTACCATTGCTTTACTGAGTTAAATAAAAGAGTTGTTGTTGGAACCCGTTCTCGCATAACTTATTTCTGAATGGAACAAATAGGGACTGTTCAAACTTTTTCTTTATATTGTGCCATTTCTTCTCAAAACTTTGGCTTTATAAACTGTGTCAGCTTCTCTAGCAAATAATACCCCATGGTAACCTTTCAAATTCAGGTCAATATTATTGAAAGCTAACAGTTCTGGTCTCTCAAGAACTGTTTATGTCAGTCAGTTTTGAAGTAGGTCGCTGTTAAAAGGTCTTCACACTTTTGCTCATGAAAAGAACCTGGAGTTATTTGATTGTTGATAAAACCAAAATCATAAATTATAAAATAGAGATGTGCAGTTATTGGAGGTCAGAGCCCCGTGGATGTCCATGTTCAAGCATCTAGCCCAGTTTCTTTGCAGACTCTACACTTACCTAACCTTTTCCTAAATTGGCATCCAGCAAATCTGTTTTAAGGTGACTCCAGATGGTTTCTTGGAGCATCAGCCAACATGGTCAACTGCTGGAAATTGCATCTTAATAAGTCTGGTAGGATTATAGATGTTTCACCCCTTGTCTAGGTTTCCAAAGAACAGAGACTTACCATAATTGACTTGCGCTCCTAATTTAAACCACATAGTAGTAGTTTTAACTGTTCAGTTGTGTCCGACTCTTGGAGACTTTACCGCCAAATGTTCTTCCTGACAAGCACTGCTTCTTTCAGTTATTGGATCTTTGAAACATCTTTGATGATATCAAGTCAGTGAATTCTTAAAACACATACTATGGACTTAAACACTGTAAACGAATAACATTCCAGTCATTTGCAGTTAGTAACTCAGTGACAGTTAAAGACAATGTCTTGGAAGGAATGGGAGGAAGAAATGCAAAGATAGAATCAAGTTGAGCTTTGTGATGGTCATAGATCAGCATAAGAAGGTGACACTTTTGTAGCACTCATTTAAATGCTCCTGGGAAATTATGGCTAGGACTTAATGATAGTTTAATGATAGGTTCTTCGTTGTCTTGTTGCATGCATGTGTCTAAAGAAACACATGATAAAAGATAAAGCTACAGTTAATAATATAAATGTTTTATCTGTTCCCAATCTTGCCCAGGAATAATGGCTTTCTTTTGAGTCATGTAAAGGGAGCCAATAAAATATGCATGTCACATTAGTAGAAATGGCTGGCCACAAGAGATAACTGATACTGATTCCCCCACCCCTTCATCTTGTTATGGAAATAAAATCCCCAACTTTATTTGTGATGCATTCAGTGGTACTTAATGGCTGTGAGTCTCTATCTGGTATGTCTACACCCCCAGCATTTACAGGGCTATGGACTAGACAAGCAACTATGGAATTATAAATGAAAAACTGGTTGTCGGAACATCAGCAGAATGAGCAGGGAAGGGGCTTTAAAAAAACGTTAGCTTGGAAGAGGAGACAATTCTTTCCTATTTCCATTTGTGTAGGGAAGGGGAGGAAGCAAATTCTACTGCACCAGCTTTAATAGCGTCTGAGAGGATAATAAGAGAGGAAGAAAACACCCGAGAGGCAAAAGAAAAAATTCTCTGTAGGAAATTAAACCAGATCTCAGCAAATAACAACAATAATGATTTAAATAAAACTTCAGACACAAATGAGTGATTTACAGAGTGAGCATTAGCAGGACGCAGAGAACAGGCCACAGCAAAAGAACAAGCCATATCAATGATCTTGAAGTGCTGCTTTGTTTGGCATCCATTATTTATGTTTGGCATTACAGAAAATGCAGCCTTTATGATGGATCCAATATAGAGAGTATCCCTAGAAGCTCAGTAATAATTGGGAAGGAACTGACAACTAGCACCTGTCCCTTCAACCTTCAATCCCTGGGCAAGGAAGTTAGAATAAATCCAGCAATTAGACAATGTGTTTAGACTGCAGAAATCCATTGGAAGGAATATAGGCCAATGCCACCTTCTCTGAGAGATATCAGGAGATATTGCTGCACGTTGCATTTTCATCATGTATTTTGAAAAGAGGAGAATGGAAACTCTGAAGAAGAGAATGACTCTGCATAATGTTGTTGCATGATTCATCCCAATTCTCTGGGATTCAGCCTTTATATGAGGTTGGTTTCTTTCAGAGGGGTATCGCTAAAGTTTTATTGCTGTTTATTGCTGTGGCATGCATTTACAAATATATAACATCGATATACAGTAGTAGAGTCTCAGAAGTTAACCAACTGCAATATTCACAGTTTCGCCATCAAATTTCTAAGAAGCTCCCACCATCTTTCAATGTTTGTAGAGAGCATCACAGATTTATCTGCCTTTTATCACCTAATGTTGCAGATTTTGATACAAAAGTGGCAGATAAAAGATTATCAAGTTGAATAAGAGATCATTCACATCAGCACCAATACAAATATTATAATCACATAATAAATGGATGGGCTACAAGGGAACACACCACTCATGATTGGGAAGAACTTCCTACATCATAGGAGAAAATCTCCTGAAATTCCCAAACCAAACACATAGTCACAGGGACATGAAATTGAGAAAGAAGAAAATCATTCCTGGAGTGGGAAGGATAACTTGGAATATGTTTTCCAAGACAAATCCTTTTACAAACAGTGGATTTGGCAACCAAAGAGAAAAATATTGTCTTGTCCCCTTCAAGGCATTATTTGGCATATGAAATGGCTGTTGCAAGAAAGGTTGGGAACAAAATCATTGGCAGGTATTGAAATCTGAAATTGCTTCTCATATTATTACAGCTCACATTTGGCCATGGAAATCTGGCTGGAGGATATATATATAGTGATCCAAAGCTTAGGAAAAGCGAAACAATGTCAAATTATTCACATTTGTTGAAAATGGATTGCAAATATCTGCAAAAGATATCCTCCAGACATGAGAAGTGGTCAATGGACTTTACAATGACAAATATATTTTTAAAACATACAAAATATTCATATGATTTAGTATTGTATGCTAGTGTAAAGAGACGAAGGACTAGGGGCAACATAATAGCAGTATTCCAGTATTTGAGAGGCTGCCACAAAGAAGAAGGGGGTCAACTTATTTTCCAAAGCACCAGAGGGCAGAGGAAGAAAAATGGATGGAAACTAATCAGGAGAGAAACAACCTGGAATTAAAGAGAAACTTCCTAAGAGTGAGGACAATTAACCAGTGGACAGCTTGCCTTCAGAAATTGTCAGTGCTTCATCACTGGAAGTTTTTAAGAGGAGACTGGACAGTCATTTGTGCAAAATGGTATAGAGCCTCCTGCGTGAGTAGGGGGGCTGGACTAGAAGACCTCCAAGGTCCCTTCCAGCTCTATTCTGATTCTGATTCAAAATAATTCTGAGTTTGCTGATGAAAACTGAATTGGCAGTGGCTAACTCAGAGGCAGTTCTTGATTAGTAATAAATGAAAATATTAATTTACGGAGAAGGTTCATGTGTTATGGTAAGTCACAATCTAATTAACTTCATTTTGGCCTAGTGCTTGTGTGAACAGAACCATCAAAATTCAAAATGCCAATGGGAATGTCTCAGTATACCCAGATGGTATCACTGCTCTTTGAATTGAATTGGTTTCCAATTGTTTCCAGGTACAATTCAAAGTAAAGTTCACTATGTATAAAGCCTTTTATAACATCAGCCATGGTTACTTGAGAAACCACGTAGCTCCAATAGTTTCTACCTGGCTTCTGTAATTGGGCAGAGTGGGTCCATTTTGGGTCTTTGGGGGGGGGGCGCAACAGTATAATTTCTTGGTACCCAAGAAGCACCTTTTTCTGTCACAGTATCTAATGTATGGAACAGCTTCTCACCACCGAAGAATGATCAAGAAGACCTTGGAAACTTGAATTTCAATTGGCTGCAACCCTTTTATTAATATTAATGTGCTTTACCAATTTGACTTAGAAGCTGTCAGGGGAGGTAAGTAAACCAGAGTTGCAGACCTGCTCTGGACTCTGATCTGAGAAGAGGTTTATAGGGGCTTTCTTATTTATTTCTCTGTATTTTATGATGTAGCTGTTCATCAAAATATTAACTCCTTGGATGCACTAACAATGTAAAAGTAATGTGTGTAAGCACAATAAATCAAGAAAATTTTTCAGCAATATGATACTCTTGAGTTTTTTATTTTGCTAGAGAAACTAGGAGATCCAAAAGTGTAGGCCTTAAAAACATAATTGTCTAAAGGCTAGGTCCCACTGGCCGATGGACGCAAAACGTATGCATAAAGGACACAGTGGACGAGCAAAATTTCGGGGGTGGTCTCCGTTGTCATCCATGTTAAAGTTGGTGAAAATTTGCATAAAACAGAATGGAAAAGAACGGAAAGAAAACGGACGTGGGTAGTATAGTAAGCGGGGATGTTAAACGCGATTTCATAGGAAGGACTAGAGATGGGCAGTGGATGACACCTTCAAAGGGGTTCGCGGGAGAAGAATTTGAAGCGGACGGCAATAGGGATGAAGCGGATGATCACGTAACTAAAGAAAAGAAGGTGATGCCAGCGCCGGATTAATAATCGATGGCAAACACATCCTTTCTAGTTTTCGTGGCTAGCTGAACGATTGTATAGGAACGATTCCATGGTGACCCTTTCTTCCTCCCATCTTTCGCATTTTCAGCTGCTGGCGGATGTGGAGTTGCAGGATGCAGAGGACTGCAGAGAGGATACAGCAGACACTTTAATGGATGATAAACGGACAAGAAGGCGTTGTTGCTCATATGTCGCGGATTTTTGACATGTACACGGCGGAAAGTTCATCCATTCACAATTTTTTGTGCAGCTAAAAGTCTTGCGGAGATGAAAATCGCAGTGGACGGATGCTCGAGATAGAGCGTATGAACATGGTATGCAATGAGTATACAAATGATGCATAGCGTTTTTCTCAGCAGATGGCAAGCTTTTTTTAATGTTTTACATCCTCTTTGCATCCGTAAGTGCAGTGGGACAGGGCCTTAATGTCTGTGGGGGAAAATACCAGCTGATTGATCTCTGGGATCATTTGGTTTGCTTATTAGCCATGTCCTTACTAATAGACATAAAAGTCAAACAATGAGATTAAATAACTGGCATGCTACATTCCCAGCAAGAGCGAGTTATTGTAATGTAAAGATATGCAAATATGCCCATTCTTACATTTCCTTCCAAAGCTCTAATGAATGTGCTTTTATTCTTTCCAGGTTATTTTGTTCCAACTGAATAGTTCTTATGGCTATTTTGTAATAGCTTACATTATGAAACTTATCCAAATGATTAAATTTTGAACCAGGTAACTCTATAGCAGGATATAATTTTACAAATTCAGAAATTCAGCCCAATAAAATATCTTCCTAAAAAATAACTGAATATTGGTTGTAGCATGAAAGGACATTTCTAAAGGTATGTGAATAGGGAAATTAGATCTGGGCTGCAAAGTTTACCAGAATTACAAAAGGATAGTGAAGAACACAGTAAGGAACACTCCTATGATTTTCTAGCAGATGTTCAAAGATTTGCACCCAAGATTTGGTGGCTGTCCTATAAATAATCTCACAAATAGTTTTTCCATTTCTAAAGAATGTTATTCCCAAAACCAGTCGTCTCATTGGATAATGTGCTTTGCTTGCCTGACATCCTTAGTTATGATTAAGTTAACTTTCCTACATTAAATTAAACAAATAATCTGTTTTTTTAATTCAGCACTGAACTATAAACTAACCATATTCATTAATTACACAGTGTATATTAAAACTGTGTACTTTAGCTTCTTAGCTAGTATAAACTCAAATATTGCAAAGAGAAGTTCCTGACAGAAAAAGATCCCATCCTTAAATATTGTTATTAAACTTGTGTGTATGATTTAGCAAAAAAGCCTTTTTATTTAATTTTTTCAGATGTTCATATCTGGTTTACGCTGTCCTCTTTCATCTTTCTTATAGCTACATCCTAAAGGCTTCTCAATTCAACACCTGCTACTATGTACCAAAGTCAGTTTGATCTTAATCATTTCCCCAGAAACAATACTTTTATTTCAGGGTCCTTTGCCCCTACTGTAACATCTCCCTTGCAAGGTAGCCTGTGTCATTCTGGGCATCCTGTGTTGAATTTGGCTGGTCTTTCATTTTAGAATTTCTCCTGCTCTTAGTCTGTTTCTGAAGGATTTTTTCATTGCTAACACACAATGATACTATGCCAGTTTTGGCTGAGCAAAACTGATGCTTGGAGTGTGGTGTTGCCTTGGCTGGACTGGCAAACTTTTAGGGATGGTTACAGCTCGGGTAGGATGATCCTAGTTAGGTTGGGCTATTCCAGGGCTCTGGCTAGAATTTGTTGATCCTGATAATGGTAAATTGGCTACCATGGCAAGCTCTTTCTTCCCTCCCTCCTTCCCTCACTCCCCTCCTTCCTTGGGGGTCTTGCTTATGTCCAGTTTAGGATAATGGTAGTCTTGGCTGGTAGTGCTATTGTGGCATGTCACTGCTGCAAACTGAAATGCTGGTGGAAGCATCCCCTTAAGGTCTGCTTCAGGTCTGACCTCAGCCACCAGCCTGAATATCATTTCTCAGACCACTTTTGCCACTTCTTTGAACCCAACTTGCTAGTCTGCCAGCCAACCTGTATCTTAGCTACTGGAAAGGATCTGTGCCAGCTGATCCTGCTGGCAAATATTGACACATTTCATGCTTAAATTTTTCTGGCTGCTTCTATAACATCATCACCATCAAATCTTGGAAAAGCTGCTGGAATCATCAGAAGAACTTTTAAGTTCTTCTCTACTGACTAGTCTACCAGCGAAACTCAACTTCCCATTGTCTGTTTTACTTTTTTCTTCTGTTTCTTCCTTAATCTGGAACACACTGCACAACTGGAATTCTTCAGCTTGGCCCTGGGAAAGTCCTATGCAATGAGACAGATGGAAATTGTGGCATTCTTTTTTTCAGCCCATCTCCTCAATTTTCAATCAGCCAATCTGTCCTTTTAAGACCTTCACATTCCTACATCTTCAAAGAATCAGGTGTCCCTGATTTTCAAGGGAGAATGAGGGAGTTTTTAGCTCTACAACAATCAGAAAATTTGGCTTCATAGGACAATTAGAACTATATTGAGATGTAATAAAATCTTGCAAGTCTGTCTGTATTTTCCCCTTTCCATCTTAACCAGTTGGAGTCACCTTAATATTTTCCTGCCTTCCTGGCCTTAATCCACACTTTTACACCTGTTGTTATCTTACCTACCTGTTATCTACCATGTTTCTCCAACAATACGGCCTCCACCAATAGGAAGCCCCACCATGTTTTATTGGCATAAAATCAAAT
>BHFT01046871.1:0-11954 GCA_004320025.1 Laticauda laticaudata
AGCCGCGGCAGCCCTTTTATAGCGGCTTGCCTGCCGGCTTGTAGCCAATGACAGTAGTTTAATCTTGCCGCCTTTAATCGGCTTCTTGGATTGGTTCCTAGTGAACCAATCCCTATACTGGCTTTCTTACCCAATCAGAATAGCGAATTAGGAGTCTACTATTTTAATACAGAATAACGTGTATTTTTCTCATAGATATATTATAGGTATTTAGGGCCTGATGCGGTACTATTTTTTCCTGAATTTGTTTGGATTAGGTAGAACATTGAACATATACTTAACTAGCTCGATACCCGTGCTTTGCTATGAAACTATGTGGTCAGGCTTAGTTTTTGGGGAGGAAAATAAGGGGGGAGGAATTCTGCCTCTGCCTACCAGCATTCATCGATATTCATCTGGTTAGTGTCCTGTCAGTGTGTGAGAGAGTTGAGAATTGTTTGGAAACTGAAATATGGAAACTGAAACAGTATTTGCTCTGTGAAGGAGACAGCAAGGCGACTAAATGTGGCTTAGCTCAACTGTTCTGTATTAAAGCTGGTTGCTGCTGTGAAACTAAAACTGAAACTGAAACTCTTCTCCTCTGCTTCTGTTTTGCATTTGGAACAGATTTCTTTTCAGGTGGGGACAGGGAGTAGAACTCCTTAGCGTCAGAGCATGTTAATAATAATATACAAAATACTAATGCTTTGATGGTCATTTTGAAAAATCCTTTCTTAGGATTTCTAGGACCACCTAGAAGCCAAGAGGAACATACGTGCCACATTTCAAGTTTGTAGGCTTTATGGTTCTGGAGATTTTGTGATGATGCGTAACTGATATTTCACTTTTATATATATAGATATACCCATGTTATAAACTGTAAAAATGTATTGCCCCCAAATAATACATACAAATGTTTCAAGGATCATAAAATCAGACATTTAAGGTTATATCAAGAGAAATAACTAGCAATACTGTTCCACAAACAATTTAATGGGAAGTTAATGCAAAATTAGAAGTCCATTCTGTTACAGTTCTCAAAGTTTAGGCTGTATGAAATAATATTGAATTTACTTTAAAAAAAACATTTCTTTTAGCATACAGAATGATCTCTTTAAAACTAATTTATTTCTCTTTGAGTGATATAATAATTACCTCTGGTGACAGATCCTGTTCCTTAGAATTATCTTTCCCCTATGACTGGCTGTCTCTGACCCTCAAAGTCTTTTGAAAAGTTGTCAAGACATGTCTCTTTCTCCAAACCAGAACCAACTTCACATCTTTTTTACCCCCTTCCATTCAGTTGTTCCTGATTCTTGGAGCCTGAACAATTCCCTGCAAATTATCTTCACAAGATTTTTTGGGGGGAACGAGTTTACTATTGCCTTCTTCCTAGAACTGAGAGAAAGTGTCTGGCTCATGGTTACCCAGTAGGCTCTGTGCTTAAAGAGCTGTTGTATTCCATAATAAAATGCCTCGATATGGAATTCAGATTGTTGGTTGAAAAGAAAGATTTTTCTTGTCAAAAAAAGTGAAAACATATTTTCATAATCCTGGCTCTTTACAAGATTCCAAACATCCTAGTTTATTCAGTTAGCTGGCAAAATCTAACAGACTTGGCTGAACTCAAGTTAAAGTTAGTTAGATCCAGAGGTGGAAGTCAACAAGTTCTGACTAGTTATGAAGAACCAGTAGCTGATGTTCCATTTGGATAATAAGGTATGGGAGACTGGTATTCCAACAACAGCTCTTTATTTAACAATATAGTGACTTGTAGCAGAACATTTGCCGAAGCCGCACCTTCTTTTAGCGGCTGCTTGTGGCTTGCGACCAATGACAGCTCTTTAAGAATTCCCACCGCCAGGCAGGCCAATCAAAATGGTGCTTAATTGATCAATCCGAAAGCGGCCTGTTCTCTCAGTCTATTTTCTAATTGGTGTTTATTTTTTGCTGATACTAATATGTCATCAAAATAGGGAACGACTCCTTTGATCCATTAGAAGGTCTATTGAGCTTTGAAATGCCTTGGGGCACACTAACTACCAAATTGATGTCTGTTGCATTTGAATGCCCCTCTGTGCAGCCGTTACTATAGTCTCGCCTGCCAGTTTCGGAGTCACACCGGAGCTGCTTGAATATGCTTGCATGAATCAGGCGTTGTGAAAATTTTCCTCCCTCCTTAATGTAAATGCACAGCGTGTTGAAACTACCGGAACAGGTATAGAGCTTTGCTTGCGAGTGTATGATTTAGGCTGGCTTTATCACCCAGCAGCATGCGCCACTGACATCTGGTTTTGATCAGAATCCCGAGGGGAATTTTCTACTGGATGGAAATTGCTCACACCTTGTGCTGATGAGTTTGTTAGCTGTCTCTATTTTGTTTAGGCAAAGGAGACGTGCCTGGCTTTGAGCGATGGAGCTATCTTAGGTCTAGGCGAATGCTATTGGAGTCCTTGTACTTGCTGAGGTCCTGTAAATACATCCAGATTTCCAGCGGTCTCCTCAATTGGTTCATGACAGCTCTGATCCTGGTCATCGGATTCCCGGGGATGACCATTCGCATTCAAGCAGGTAGGGCGACTCACGTCGACATTTGTCATAGAAGTACTCAGCGTGGTTTTTGAAATTCCTATAGGAATTGTCAACGACCACTCAGAATCGGTTTCCCTGGTAATCTTAAGTCTTCAAGCTTTGCTGTTTCCAGTTCTTTCTCTTTGCTTGATTTGGTATCAGGTTTCTGATAGTGTTCTTATAACCATGACAGGTATTGATCGCGAGTCTACTTCTCTCATGGTTCCTTGATTTCACATTATTTGGACCTTTTTGCATTTGCGCTGGATTCATGATATTTTTTTGATATGTTCTTCTCTGATTCATTTTGCCGGTTCTTTCTCATTCATCGTTCTGGCTTGTCTCATTCTCTGTTACGTGGGGGCAGCGTGTGCTACTCTCTTTGGACTATAGTCTTTTTGTTTCAGGCAGACCTTGTAGTGCCCCTTCACAACTGAAAGGGCACCGGAATTCCTTCGGATGAGAGTGACCCCCAACCAGCAACTGGAATCCCTACTCTTCCTTTTTTTCCCCCGCATTCTTTCCCGACTGAAGCTATTCTGTTTCATTTATCATTGTGTGCTGCGGGATTAAGGTCTTCATGGGGGCGTCTGTGGGCTGTTTTGTTCCTTTCCCTTTTTCTCAGGTTGTCGGTGTTCTGGTTTGTTGAATTCATGCGCATGGTGCGAGGATTTTGGCTGCTTCAGTGGGGTGGATTCCGCAATGGCTCAGCCACGATATTCAGTCTCTTGCCAGCTTGCTTTGGAGCGTAAGCATCTCTCGTTTGTTTATTTATAAAATTCATGCCTTTTGATCAGATTTGGAGACAGGTTGTTGGGCTAGCATTCATTTAATTCTGCCATGCATTTGTTTTACGTCGTGGTTTGGCTAACACCTTGGCTTTTGGGAAAACGGCGGGCCACAGTGCATGAGGAATACTAGCTCTCTCCTCTGGTTGAGTTAATTTCTTGTAAGCTCGTGCTTTTAAGAACAATCAGAAAGCGGCATGTATCGACTCCCAATCTTCTTCGGCTGGGTTGAATGGTGCAGGCAGCACATTGTTACCAGCCATCTTGGTTGCTCGGTTCTGGTTGCCACGTGCTTCGGTCTCGCTCTTCTAGGACGATCCCACCTTCATTGCCAGTGTTCCATTTGGATTATAAGGTACGCGAGACTGGTATTCCAACAACAGCTCTTTATTTAACAGTATATTGACTTGTAGCCAAACATTTGCCGAAGCCGCAGCAGCCCCTCTTATAGGGGCTGCTCGCGGCTTGCGGCCAATGACAGCTCTTTAAGAATTCCCGCCGCCAGGTGGGCCAATCACAATGGTGCTTAATTGACCAATCCAAGAGCTGCCTGTTCGGCCAATCAGTTTTAGTTATTTGGAGTCTTCTAATTTCCATACACAACAGCTGAACTTTTGAGTATTTTGGAGAACTGGCAAATACCATATCTGACCCACCCCCATCTATTTTTTGTCACCCAAGTCCCAGCTGATCGGCTGGATCTTCTTTTCTTGCCCTGCACAGGAGAACAGAGCTGGAAAGAAGGTCGCGGAGTAGGGAGGAAATGGGATTTTGAAGTAACCTTCCCCTAGTGTGGGGTGGGAATGGAGATTTTACAGTATCCTTGCCCTGCCATGTCCACCAACCCACAGCCATAGAATCGGTAGTAAACATTTTTGAATCCCACCACTGGTTAGATCTGACTAGTACTTGGATGACAAAATGAATAGAATTATTCGAAGATTAAACAGGGGTGTTTTTTTAAACCCCATAAAAATGGTAAATCACTCCCATCTTATTTGTATTTTAATATTATATAGGCTTAGGGTTCAAGATCTTTTAGCAATTTTATCATGGTTTTACCCTAATTTAAAATTTTATTTTGTCTATTGTATTTGTGTTTGTACACTATAAAGTTTGTACATATAAATTTTATTAATTCTGCATATCAGTGATGCCATATGCTAAGTAAATAAATAAATAAATAACATTTGTAGGAATAAGTTATTGAGAATTTTAAAGAACTGTTCCGTGCAGCCGCATAATGCTTTCTCTGATGGGTATTTAGCCTTGAGGTGTATCAGAATGTCCTTGTATGGCACTTCTGTGGGGAGAAAGAGAAGCTGACATTTCAAATCTCCTGACTACAAAAATACAATGACACACATTGAAATTCAGGTCATATATACTATACATGTCCATTTTAAGTCTGAAGTAATGAAAATTGGGATATGTGTTTCTAGCCGTTTAAATATATGAGTTTTCCATTGTGATATTCATTTGTTTGATATGATGCTTCAAATGGTTCAGCAGTGCTGATACCTATCACTGGTTAATCACTAGATGTTGAAAAAAGATACCATATTACCTTCAATTTATTATTTTATTGCAAGAGCTATCAGCTGGGCTGCTTTTTAGGAGAAAAGATTCATGAAGGCATCCTCCTAGGGTAAAGACAATTGACAGAGAGACAAAAGAGTATTTATCATTCTTTTCCTAACATTAAATCTTGTTGCAGCCAATATATACTTCTGTGGTTGATGAAGGAGAAACTATACAAGAGCAATGGCACTAGTTCCTGGACTTTTTTCCTAGATTGTTAACCTTGTTAACATTATAATAGCCCTTTACAGTTGAACTACTGCTGATAATGACTTTTGATTATATGTCAGTTCAATTACAAGAAGTGTCAGTCTTATTCTTTTGTTGTATTTTCTTTTTTCCCATTGGAACCCTTCTTTTATCCTCTGGCTGTGATTGAAAATGCCTGTAGTGGTCAATGAATTTAGGTCATATATTCCACAGGATCTTCCACATAAGTCAAAAGTTTGAAGAGAAAACATAAGAGCCTCAAAGAAATGTCACAGGCTATTCACCCTGCAAAGTAAAAATTAAATTGTCACCTTAATCGAAGGTGGAAGAGTATTAAGTATTAGGATCATGCAAAATTCACAGAGAATCTATTCAAATTATATTCATTCAGTACCTATTCACTCCTGACTCTATTTCATCATGTCTTACCATACATTGTTCTATACATTCCTGCTATATTCAGCATTTGTTATTTTTAGGTCATTTCTAAGATACCTAACTCTTATTTCCATATAGTAAATATTTTTTTTTGCCTTTTGCAATAAGCCACTCCTATTTACTCTGCCAAATATTTATGGATAAATGTATATAGTATGATTGTTATGATGTTAAAGTTATGTGTGTGTACTTCAGCTCTCAGGGTGTGCTGTGCTGTTGACAGAGAACATGAATCATTTGCAACTTGGTGCAGATTTTGAAATTGTATCAAAGACCAAGATGGTTCTACTTGACAGGGAAAATTGAATAAATGACTGCAAATTATATATAGTAGGTGAAAAGCTCAAACATGTAGATGAATTCAGTAGAATGTGTGCGCCTTGATAGAGTTTTTTTTTAAGTGAAAACAGATGGGGGAAATTAAGATTTGCATCTACTGCAAAAAGATAGAGGGTTATACATAGTTATTGTGAGGAATGAATGACAAAAGCAACAGAAATGACTGCATTGAAGAACATGCTTCTTTCCATTTTGTTAAAAGAACACAACAGTTAGAAGGAACATAAAAGTTGAATGCAAGTGGGCAAGTTATAATAAGGAAGTATGTGTGGGAAAAGAAGAAGCACTAGAGTCACAAATGAATGGATGATGAATGAATGCAAAAGTGCCGTAGTATTGAAGTGGTTTGGTCATATATAAAGAATGACTCATTGAGAATGACTGAAAAAGTTACTTTTGGATAGAATTGATGAGTACATAAAAAGAACAATGAAAAATTTAAAGAATAAAAGGCAATGTCTGAAGCAACACTTAGATATAATGAAAGCAAAGATTATTTGCAAGTTAGAAAAATGTAAGTATATTGAACAATTTGAATGCAAACTAGAGTTCACTATTTCTCCTTTTTTCTCATAACAATGTTAGCTTGTGAGATTATTAATTTGTTTTTTTTTTCACTGAGCTTTGCTTCCTTTTTTACATCCATCACTTTTTAAAATGAAAATTTAGGCATACAAATGCAAGAGCTAAGTGTAACCAACCCATGAACTTAAAAGGATAGTGTATCAGTCTAAATATTAAATTACATATTGATAAATTATTATGGATAAAGCCTTGTGTGTTCCATGATTTGGTTGTATATATAAGTTGACAAAGCACCTGGTGCATAGCTTTTTAACTATTTTTTATGATAAACTCACAGACATTGATATTCATAAAGTACAACAAGCCTTGATTACAAATTTCACTTTTTATAATTTCACATGATTCTAGATTCAGATGATATGGTACATTTAACAGCTGAGACAACTATGTATGAGGGCATAAAGGCACAATGTGTACATTATATTTAATATAGTATGTGATCATAGTCACTGAAATTTTAAAAGAGTATTTTGTAAAAAAAATGTTTTAAAATGTTAGGCAAAAACTAAGGGATTTTCAAGGAAAAATGCCAGGCACTTCCTGGCATTGCACTATTTTTTTTAAAAAAAGGCATTACAGAGGGTGGTGAAAACCGTCCAACGCATTATAGGGATTCCACTTCCTGCCATTGTGGACATTCAGAGGAAACAATGTCTGTGTAAAGCCCACAGCATTATTAAGGACCCCTTCCATCCAGTCCACAAACTGTTTAATCTTCTTCCATCTGGGAGGTGGTTCAGGTACCTGCAGTCTAAGACCATATAGGAACAGCTTTTACCACATAGAGGTTTCCTTGCTGAACTCCTCAGTTCGTTTTTCCCCACACATATGCTGATGCTTCCCTTGATAATATATGATATATTCTCTGTGCATTTGTACTTAGATTCAATGTGTCCATAAACATTTTGTACAGTTGTATATGTTCATATATGTGTAGTCACACTCCTCTTTGTGTGCTCATGTACATACATTTTGTTGTGTTTTCCATTGACATATTCATAGACGCCTTGCATATTTGCATCCATATATTTATATTTTATTGTTCTTTTGCACTTCTGGTTGGATGCTAACTGCATTTCATTGCCCTGTATCCATGGCAATCACAATAAAGTTGAATCTAATCGAATCTAATGGGGAATGTTGGGGTGAAGGTGTCAAAACAATGGGTATTCCTCCAACAGACACCCATGAAAACAACTAAAAGTGTTATATAGAGTGCAGGGAGAGAAAAGATATCTTGAGTAAAACAAGAAAAACCGATGAGAACTCCAAAGTTAAGTAAATCAGGCACTTCCTTCTTCATTTGCTCAAGAAACAGCAGTTGCTAAGAGATTCAGTAACAAAGAAACAATTTATGAAGATAAACCCACTAAGTACTGTCAGTTATTGTCAAAGACAATTAGAGGTAGGCTAAACATTTTACCTCCAATCATTCATAATGCTGATGAAAGACATACAAAGGTCTCTCCTTATTTGGCAGACCTTAATAAATGACCATGACCATGTCTTAAGGCCCTGTCACACTGGCCAACGTATGCAAAACGTTTGTAAAAAGGACACAGTGGCCGAGAAAAATATTCCATCCATTGTTATCCGCTCTCAAAAGGGGCAAAAATTTGCATAAACAGAGCGGACAACACGGAAAGGAACGGATGGAGGGAGGACGTAGCCAGGATGGAAAGCGGATGCTCCACGGAAGCCTATGCGGATGGAAGCGGATGAGGAGTGGATGGCACAATCCGCACGGCTTCCGGGTGACCGCAGCAAAGTGACGCGGAACGAAAGAGCAGATTACAGAGCGGATGAAAGCGGATGCACAAGCGGATGCAGAGCGAATGAAGCGGATGCAAGCGGAAGCTAGCGGATAATGCCTAGCGGTTACCCTAGCGTTCACGCGCATGCGGCGAGGATTTGCCATTGCTTCAGCCCTATTGGGATATAAAGGGAAGCAGCTCGGCAAGCAGGTCACCATGTCAGCAGGAAAGACCTGCTTCCAGACACATCTCCAGCCTGCCTGCCTTGCCTGCCTGCCTGCCATCCTGCCTGGCCAGCAGCAGGCAAACCCCCACAACCATGGGGAAAGAAGACAAAGCCTCAGCCCATCTGCTGGCCAGCCCTGGCAAGAGGGGAACAAGAGCCACCCTCCCACCCCCTGGCCTCACTCTTGCTTCTGCTGGGGCTTCTCCAGCACGGGCTCGCTCTTCTGGGGCTGGGGCTTCTGCTAGCTTCTCTTCTGGAGGCAGCTGGATGCTGCTGGCTATGGCAGTGGTGCTTCTGCTGCGTGCTTACTCTTGCTGATGCTGCTGCGTCGGTGGTGTGTTCTGTGGTGGCTTACGCTTTGGCTGATTGCTGCTGCTGGTGGTGGTGCTTCTGCTTGTGGTGGCTTACTCTGCTGTGCCTGTCTTCTGGCGGTGGTGCCTTCTTGCTGGCGCGTACTCTGCTGAAGCTGCTTCTGGCAGTGGTAGTTTCTGCTTGGTGTTCTAAACTCTGCTGGGCACTGCTTCCTGGTGCCTTGGTTTTCTGCTGTTGAGTACTCTGCTGGCCCGCTGCCTCCTTTGCCGGTGCTTCTGCTCGGTGCTTACTCTGCTGGTGCTGCCTTCTGCGTGCTGGCGTGTATTCTGCCTGGTGCTTACTTCTGCTGGCGCTGCCGTCCTGTGCTGCGTGCTTTGCTGGTCGCTTACTCTGCTGGCGCTTGCTCACGTCTTCTGCTGGTGCTGCTGGTTGCTCCTGGTGCCTGCTGAGTGTTTCCTAGTCCTTCTTGTTGCCTTCCTGGTCCTGCTGGTCCTGCTGGTCCTGCTTGTGCTGCTGGCACTGCTGGTGCTTACTCTTGTGATGATGATCCTGGTCCTGCCTGGGTGCTGCTGGTGCTGCTGGTGCTGCTGGCTGCTGGCTGCTGCTGCTCCCTGCTGCTCCTGCTTTGCTGCAGGTGGCTGGTGTGGTGGTGGTTGGAGGAGCAGCCCCTGACAACCTGGAAGCCCTCTGATGAGGCGCCCATGTGGTTCCTGCCATAAGGAGAAAGAGGCATGACGTTGAGAAACGGCCTGAGAGGAGGCAATACAACATCGAAGAAGGAACATGCAGGATGAGGTGCTGGGAGTGGCTGAGAGAGAATGAGGTATCTATGGGCGGAAGGGACACACGGCTTTACAGGACACCAAAAGGGACAAAGCTGCTTGGAGAGAGAAGGGTGGAGAGCCTGGGGCTACACATTGGAGGTGCTTCCTCGGCTGGTGGAAGGCACATTGCACACCCTGGTACGGGGAAAGCTGCACCTCAAAGAAATCTGGCCAGGCCGCGGTCAAGCTGATGGACAGAGAGACCTACGTGGTATGGCCAAGTGCAGCTTCCTGGGCAGGGCTGAGATCGCCACTGAAGAGCAGCCCCTCTCACAACCCTCTCTCTCAGTAGCCTGCTTGAGAAAGCCAGTTCCCTTCTGGCAGGAGTCAGCTCCGGTCTCAGGCAGGTATCTGTGGATCGTGCCATGACGGAGACCCCCCCAACAGCTGTACTACCCATGACAGACAACATTGGAGACCCCTGATTGCAGATGGTGAAGGAAAGGATACAGCACTTCCACCACAGCTCAACCGGCATCGACCCCAGCTGCACCTCCACAGAAAGCAGAGAGGGCAAACTGGAGGAACTGAGCCACACTGTCCTGCTGGAGATAAGAGACAAACATCCCAGGGGAGCAGCGTGATTCTCCCCTCTCAGCTTGGTACACACCGACTCCTCATCCTCAACCGCAAGCCCTTCCTCACCTATGTCAAACAGATCCTCACGAACATAGCGGAACCCCAGTACCAGGTGGTGGTGAAGGACAGGATTCACCGATCTGCTTCACAACCCCCAGACCAGCATGAACCTACTCCCACACACGTCCAGGTCTGTTCCTCCACGCCCAGGTGATGTCCCTCCCATTCCAAAGGCTTTCCACAGGCCCTCACCTACCAAGGCTTCGGGCTACCAGGAGGTCCAGCATCACATGGCAGCAGCCCTTCCCAGTCTAGGCACAGCTCATCGGGACGCCATTCGTTGCCACTGGTCCACTGATGCCACCGAATGGCACCCACGCCACTGATTCCAACTGATGCCAACCCCATGCCATGCCACCAATGCAACCAACGCCAGTCCTCACCCAGCTGCAGACCAGACAGCCGCCACTACACTGCTTCCTTCCTCCACCCCACAGCCAAGCCCCAGCGCCTCAGTACATCTGTCATCGGTACTTGGGGGCTACACACCCCATGGAATGGAGGAAGGGGCTTTCAACAACATGGGGCTGAGGTCACTGTTCTGAGAGCTTCCTTTCAAGACACCGTCCATGTTGTTCCTTCTCAGGTCAGGCACCCAGTTGGGGCTTGTCAGACCAGCACTCCAGCACAGCCACTCCACAGCACTGGAACGTTTTCACCCGAGACATGGCACACCTCCCAAGTGACCGAGAAGAGCTTGCCAAGACTGGGTGGCTACTTGCTTGACTTTATTTTGGGACACTTGACTTGGGTCATTTTATTCTTTTACACCTCGTTATTAATAAAGATTATCTTTGCCTTCCACACCCACTTGCCTTCATTTATTTTATTAAATAAAGTCTTGGTCGGGCAACTTTTCTTTAGGAAAATGGTTTAAGCCTTTGCATGCTTGTAGGGATGGGTTAAGATAGCAGTGGGCTATGGGCAGGGAACCCCTTTGGGATGGGGTAAGGAAGCAGTGGGTATGGGCAGGGATACCTTTGGGATGGGTTAAAGATTACCTGTGCGATGGGTTAGATACCTGTGGGATGCGGCAGGGATACCTCTGGGATTGGTAAGGATTAGTAATGGGCATGGGCAGGGATACTCTTTGGGGATGGGTTAAGATACCTGCTGGATGGGCAGGATACCTTTGGGATGGGAATAGCTGTGGGATAGATAAACCTCCAGTGCAAGCATAGTGGGACTGGTATGGATCCACCCTCCCAGCTGCCACACCTATGGCCCTCCATTATCAATACTAATTTAATCATTGATCCACACATGTCAACATAAAAACACAACTCTTATTAAATGCCCTGTTCATTGTAGGGCCCACCCAACATACATGGCCCAATTTCATCGTTTTGATGAGGACAGGCTGAAGTGGAAGCATCCATTAATCATCTACCATCCTGTCTTGCCACTCACTGCTCCAGCTGGGGAGTTGCACCAGTGTCTCAGGAGGTTGCCGCTGCTTTTCCCTTCACGTTGAGGCTTCTGTTTGGGGCCTTTGCACATCTCTCAGTGTTATTTCAGGTTTTCGCCCTTGCCCCATTCACCAGGCTCCATGTCCCCATGGCCGTTGTTGGAGGTTCACGAGCCTGTTCTGCAACATTGGGTAGCAGTGTGCGCCATGGGAGATTGTGCAGGATGCAGGGCAAAGCTTTCCATGATCCTCCCACGGTCTCTGGCGTGATGCTGCATGGTGGTGAGGAAGTACCTGGAA
>BHFT01046872.1:0-45575 GCA_004320025.1 Laticauda laticaudata
TAGATTGAGCTTCAGTATGCAAAATATGTGTCAGCATACTCTTCCATTAGCTTTAGAATCCAAATTCACGACAGTGGCAAGTTTGTTGCAACAGTATATGGAGCTGGAATGACCCATTTGTAAAACAAAAGAGATGAATGTGCAGGGTTTTACTTAATTTGCCATCTTTTCTTTACTGAACTCTAATATGAAATGTTCCTGGAAGAAGAAAAAAACCAGAAAGAGAGGCATGAAGAACAATGAGAAGAACTCATAAATACTTCAGTTCTTTATAAGCCGTAAACCTATAACATTTTGTAATAAACATGATAAGTTTTATTTTTATATTTTTGCTGAATTTGGAAGTCAAAATCCCTGAAGGGAATTAATTGGGGGAAGCATTGTAGAAAAAATGTGTAGTAGGCAACACAAAATACTGTATAGGTGTATCATTTTTTAAAATGTAATGTGAAGCAAAAATGGTTAAAACCAGGAGTCCTTTTTTAATTGGAGACATATTTTCTTCATTTACCTTTTCTCACTAATCAGAATTGCAATATTTTCTAAAGATAAGCAAACTAATTGTTGTGATTAGCTTCTTTGCTGTCTGCCAACCTCTATGTCTCATTTGGTTTTTTTAGATTCTTCTAACTAGAATAAGTAGGATTTTTATGCTGCAAAGCCTTTATGGATACTATGACATTATTTTCAAGAATGCAGTGAGGCCACACAATCATTTTTAGAAAACTGGGTATACATAGCCCAACAAATATGCCCACCTGTTAAGAGGACAGGACAGGGAGTAACTACATTGGCTTCTAACTAGCTATGCCCATAATTGCACCTTTTAAAAAAAATAATTTTATGTCATGTCCTGTGAGAGCAAAATTAGGAAACAAGAATCACTTGGATTTATGGCAAGATCTTTATGGTTAGTAGGGAAATGTAACCAAGTTTTAAAGCCTATCAAAGTAATGCTCATACATAACTTACATTTGGTGTAATTAGATGGAATTCTTTAAGTTTCTTTTTGACACTCTCCCCATCACCAGGACTCGGGAATCTCTTCTGTACCGACTCTCTTTCTTCCTTAATTGTCTTGTTGCCTCTCTATGTTCTTGAAGTCTGGTAGGTTTTATCACACTATCTCCTCTTTTAGACTCATTCTTTCCATCGTCAAGGAATGGCCTGGCAGCAATGACAATGCTGCCAAAGATGGACTAGGCCTATTCTCAGAATCATCTGACAAGTATGAAATTACAGAGTGAAGAGAGAAAGGCCTTGAGGGACAAGAGGAAAAGCTAATACCAAATCAATTGTGACATAAAAGAGGCTTTAGCAAGTTACCCTATTAAACATCCCAGAGAAGCTTCTTCCTAGTTCTCACAAAGGTAAAGGGACGGAGAGAGGAAGAGCATTCAGACTTGCAAAAGTTCTTTATAGCTTTACAATAAAAGTAGTACAGTATTGTTCTATCTGGCGTTGAATTCCTAATCTTGAAACCTGGAGGAACCCCAAAAGGCTGGAATGTATTCCACTTTCTCTGTTCAACGTAAGTGGGATTTAGCCAGTTTGCACCAGTTTGGGAGAACTGGTTATTAATTTTCTGAGCAGTTTGGTGAACTGGTTGTTGGAAGAAATCCTTAGGGCAGAGAACCGGTTGTTAAATTATTTGAATCCCACCACTGCTTAAGCCCATGTCACAGTGAACCAACGGATGCAAAGAGGATGTAAAACGGACAAAAAACCTTGCCATCCGTAACCTTTGCATCCGTTGGAAAATGCGATGTACTACACTGCCTCCGTCTGCTTCCTCCTCATCCGATCGAGCTCCGTTAATGGACGTTTCATCTCACATCCAAAAGTTTTGGTGCCCAAAACTTCTTGCGCGGAAAATGTATCCGTTCGTCCGTTCTGCATCCGCTATGCATCCGTTCCGGCACTCCGCGCAACTCGATCCGCTCAGACCGCAGGAGAAGCACGAAAACGACCACAGAACAGATGCAGAACGATGCCAAGCGGAAACAAAGCGTTTAAAACGAAACATTCGCAGAGGGACCTATCATCGGATATCAAAGCGAATGGTCTGCAGGATGCCTTAGAGGATGCAAGGATGCAAAGGGACACCTACAATGCCTATAAAAAAGGGGAGCAACATCGCCTGCATCTCACTTTCAGAACAGCAGCCAAGCATGTGCAGACCTCGCAGCCATTTCATCTGACTCCTTCCTCCTCAACAGACATCCCAAGTCATGTCCAGCCGTGGATTGTGACAAGTCTTTCGGCAGCCACCCATCATTCTGCAACAGTGCGTAAAAACATCTACATGCTCCTGAACTCTACTACGGGAGGAAAAGGGGCACCCAAAAAAAGTCTGGAATCGAAAGAATGTTTGCCACGAAGAGCAGAGGAACGGATGTACAACAAAGCTGATGGTAGGAGCTGAGGAGCGAAAGAACACTTGGGCGTTCCAGAACTTGCATGAGGGATGCTCCAGCCATGTTTGACTGAACTTGTACAGCCGCTGACACCAGTGTTGACCAGCCAAACAACAACTCTACCCGCCCAGCCTGCGACCTCGGCTCAACGGTGGCGACTCACTCTGCGCCACCTGGCCTCAGGACCCACCCTACAGGAGCATGCGAGTGACGGCTGGGGGGTGCACCCAGCACCATCAGCTTTTGTTTGTTCAGAGAGTGGTGCAGGCCATCATCGAAGATACAAGGAGGAGCTCTCCAGTGCCCCTCCACTGAAGAAGGATGAAGAAAAGTTGCAGAGCAGATGGACTACTCAGAGAGTGGAACTTCCCCAACACGTTGGAGCCATCGATGGCAAGCACGCTGGCCGCGAAAGCACCAGACCAAGATCGGGCTTCCAGCTTATCACAACATACAAGGGCTTCCTTCAGCATCATCCTCTTCGGCATGGTCGATGCTGACATACAAGTTCATGATACATCGATGTATCAGGCAACGGCTCATCTTCGGATGCCCATATAACAACGCCAGTCAGCCTCATGCGAGAGGCTGGAAAGCAACCTCATGTGGATTCCCAGTCCAGACCCGCTGCCAACGACAAGCAAGATTGTTGCCCTACTTCATGTGGGGAATGATGGCCTTCTCCTTACAGACCCTACCTCATTGAAGCCCTACCCCACTTCCAGATGGGCCTCCACCCGTGAAAGAGATCTTCAACTACAGGCTGTTCAGGGCAAGCAGCGGGTGGTTGGACAGAACGCTTTGGCCATCGCTGGCCAACATGTCCAGGACTTTTCAGCAACAGCAGCATTAGCCCAGAGACCATGAGGAGATCATGGAAGCTTTGCCGCATCGCTGCACAATCTCGATGTGCACCCGCTACCCAGTCTTGCCAGACGGGCTTGCTGGACCGTCAAAAGGCACACTGGGGACCATGGAGCCTGGGAACATGGAGAGGGCAAAAACACTGATCGAACTGAGGTTGGTGCAAGGCCCAACAGAGCCTCACGGTGAGCGGAAGAAGAGCGCAACCTCCTGAACACCTGTGCAACTCCCCAGCTGGAGCTGGGTTGGCAAGACAGGAGGTAAATGCTTAATGGATGCGCTCCTTCAGCCTGTCTCATCACGGTGAGATTGGCCCATGTATAATGTTAGGTTGGGCTACATGAACAGGCGGCATTTAATAACGAGATTGTGTTTAATGTTGACATGTGTGGAATGATTGATTGATTGCGATTATGATAAGAAGGGGCCATTAGGTGTGGCACCTGGAGGGTGGACCAGTACAGGTCCAAATATGCTTGCAACTCTAATCCCACAGCTATTACCCACTGCCAAGGTATCACCTGCCCAGCCCACAGGATATCCTGCCCATCCAGCTATCTTAACCCATCCACAAGCATGCAAAAGGCGTTAAACCATTTCTAAAGTTTCAGCAAGACTTTAGTAAAAAAGAATGAAGCCAAGAAACTGTGTGATCAAAAAAGACTTCATTAACAACACAGCTATAAGACAAGAAATAGAGTTCTGGACTCTCTTGGTCGCTCAAGTCTCAGGAATAAAGGGTGCAGGTGCTGTGGAGTGGCTGGTGGCTGGAAGTGCTTGTCAATCGGCTCCTCCAGAAACAGAGCAGCGGAAGCCCAGATCAGAAGAGCGAGCTCGTGCTGCAGAAGCCCCAGCAGTACCAGATGTGGGCAGGGGTGGGATAGGTAGCCCTTTCCCTCTTCAGGGCTGGCAGCAGATGGCTGAAGGCTTGCTGTGCTTCCGCATGGTGGTGGGGTGGAGGAGAGGCAGGCAGGACAACGGCTAGCAGGGAGGCTGGCAGCAAGGCTTGCAGCAGACATGCAGGCAGGGCAGGCAGGCAGCCAATCCTTCCGGCAGATGGCTGAAAGCTTGCTGTGCTTCCGCATGGTTGTGGGGTTGCTGGCTGGCAGGGAGGCTGGCAGGAACAAGGGTGGCAGGAGAGGCTGGCACCAAGGCTGGCAGGCAGGCGACAGCAAGGCTGGCAGGAAGGCTGGCTGGCAGAGCAAGGCTGGCAGGCAGCACCAAGGCTGGCAGGAAGGCTGGCAGGAGGCTGGCAGGAAGGCTGGCAGAGGCAGGCACCAAAGCTTGAGGAAGCTGCTTGCAGGGCAGGCAGGCACCAAGGCTGGCGAAGGTGCGCAGGCCAGGTAGGCACCAAGGCTGGAGGAAGGGCTGCCACCAAAGGCTGGCGGAGGAGGCACCAGGCTAGCAAAGGCTGGCGGCAGGAAAGGCTGCAAGGAGCACCAGCTGCCAGGCGACATGGGCACAAGGCGGCAAAAGGCTGGCAGCAAGGCTTAGGCTAGCAAGGCTGGCAGCAAGGCTGGCAGGCAGGCACATGCAGCAGGACAGGCAAGGCAGTCGATGTGTCTGGCAGCAGGTCTTTCCTCGAAATGCGACCATGCTTCCGTTATATCCGCCGGGGCTGACACAATGCTCCCCCCGCATGCGCAATTAACGCCAAGGCATTCCGCTAGGCTATCCGGCTGTGCATCCTCTAGGCTTCCGCTCTGTATCCGCTTCATCCGCCTGTAGCATACCAGCATTGTATCCGTTCGCGTCCGCTTCTGGATGTGGCCCCCAGAAGCCCTGCGGTCGCCATCCGCCCTCCACTTCCATCCGCTGGGCTTCCGTTCCGCATGACCGGCTGTCTGCATCCGCCCTGCCGTCCTCCCCGCAGGTCAAATGTTATCCGCTCGCGGTTGTGCAAATTTTTTGTCCCTGTTTGAGAGCGAGATAACAACGGATGGAACAATTTTGCTCGTCCGCTGTGTCTTTTTGCATCCGCGTTGGCCAGGTGACATGGGCTTTACAATGACCATGATTGAAAGAGAACACAGAGCCCTCTTTGGTGATCAAAGTCTGGTGGGACACTAAGTAGTTCAGGAGGATATGGCTCATGTGGAAATCTCAGATGGCAGAAGCTGCAGAAAACAAAAGACAGTGAGGCCCCTCCCTCATCAAGATTGTTGTAAAACATTGGGTGTACTTTCACAGCAGTGGGCAATTGCAAATAAAAGACTACAGGGCTGATTTAAATTGTCTCAGGGAAAGAGCCAGTAAATATTGAGACCAGTTTCTTGGATAGAAAGAAGGTAGAAAAGGAAAGACAAAGCTACACTAAATGTCCCACAATTCCAGCACCGTTCTGCCTTTGAGTATCAACAACCCATTAGCCAAATCCGACAAGGATCAGCTGTGCCACTTGTTTCCCTTGCAGCAAACGAGAGGCTTGAGAAACCACAGAGGCTGGAATTGTGTGGTGCAAATATCCCCAGTTGATATTTTTAATTTGCTTGGAGAGAGACAAGCCAATAAAAACATAAATTGTATTCAAATTCTTCAGATAACAACAGGTCAGGCCAATCAATAGCAATGCAAATACTGTTCTGTTGCTCCCTTTTTTCCTCTTTCCTTTCTGCCCCTTCAATTCTGGGCAATCTGCCAATGAAAGACAAGTATAAATGTTCAGTAATTAATTACAAGGCTTTCTATAACCCAGATTTAAACTGAAACTCATAATCTGAGATCAATGATTAACTGATCACCAGAAACAGCAATCTAGAAATAGCTGTATAGCCAGTAAGTCCAGTGTTTGTTCTCATGATTTCTAAGGATATCTGTTTCTGTTGCTTGAAGTGTGTTTTTGGCAACATTATTCCAGCTCTTTGATCATCTTAATTTCCTTTCTCTGAACCCTCCTGTAGTTTCACTATTCCTTTGGGAGAGGCATGACATTCTTGATTTATGTAAAGGTGTTGAAAGAATTATCCTTCTCGGTTCAGTTCCAAGTGGGGAAAAAGACACTGGAAACAGGGAGGCTGTTTGGAAAGATGGTTTCATGGTGGACAGGACCACATGGCTGGGAGCTCCAAAGGAGGATGATCACATGCTTCAAGGTGAAGGAAAAGAGAAGGAAGGGCTGAGATGCTAAGAGTGCCTGGTTTCCCTCTGTTCAGATTTGAATATGAGCTTGTATTCTGATTGGTTGTCAGATTCCCATGGGACCATGCAGGGGCAACTCTATAGGCTGTCCTAAGTTCCAGGCTTGGTTGAGCCTCACTGGATGATGATGTAATGAAACGGGCTTTGGGCAATTGCTGTAGCTTTACCTGGAGATCTTTGTTATGTAAAATATTCTGGCCCAGGCCCTTCATGGCCCACCCATTAACAAAGATGGGGGTGAGCTTCAGCTTCTGAGGTGGGTTTCTGCTTCTGAGTTTCTACTCTTTTTAGGGAAATATTCTGCCTTTTTAATATTTCCTAGGATATTTCAATTTTCTAGGAGGATGCTAACTTCCCACAAAGGGATTGTAATATTGGCTTCTTTGTTGTCAAGCCCATTTCTTATTAATTCTAATATAGTTTTGCCGTTTTAAAAATATTGGAGGCACAATGAACTGTTTACCATTATTCCAAGATTTTTTTCCCCCTCTCATTGGTTACTGCCATCTGCGATCCCATTAATTTGTTGGGATCCTTGACACCAATGTACATCACTTTAACCAACCGACTCAGCCACAAATTCACTCAAAGGTCCTAAATTCTGTTCGCTTTCACAGCACAGTTTCTTCACCTAACTTTAAAAAAGTCTGCAAATCAAACTCGACATTTTCGCAGCCCGCGAGCGCCAAATTATCGCTGTTCTTTTGTGAGAAATTCGCCTCGACTCCATTCTTTCCGATAGGGAACTACATTTCCCAAGATGCCTCAGGTCCTCCAAGCGCTGAACGCGCTTTTGGAATTGACTCCAGCGAGGCCCGGTAGCCGCTGACGGGGGTGGCTGTCAGGCGCTGACGGCGGAGGGGACGCGCCCAGTTTGTTACTGCTTCCAGTGAGCGAGGCGGACGGGGGAGCGGCGCTGGCGGACCGCGGACGTCGGCAGCGACTATAACGACCGCTCGGGCCAAGTGCGGAGGAAGAGCGGAAGGTCCCTCCCGCCCGCGACGACGGCTCCAGCCATGGACGAGCAGGCTGGCCCCGGCGTCTTCTTCAACAACAACAACAACAACGCGCTGCTCTTGCCGCCACCTCCGGGCGGGGCCGGGCCGGGGTTGGAGTCGGGAGAAGCGGCGGCCGCTGCGGCTGCAGCGGCGGCCGCCGCTGGCAACGCTTCGGCAGGGCCGGCTCCGGCCTCTGCAGCGCGGGCTCAATACAGCGTCCCCGGCATCCTGCATTTCCTGCAGCACGAGTGGGGCCGCTTCGAGGCCGAGAGAGCCGAATGGGAGGCGGAGCGAGCGGAACTGCAGGTAGCCTTCCTCCTTCCCGTTGCCTTCTTTTTTCTTTTTTGTTTGTTTTTCTGCCCCCGGCAGGTTTGCTCGCTCAGGGGCCGCCTCCTCCTCCTCCTCCTCCTCCTCCTCTCAACCTGCCGTGCTCTTCTCCTCCTGTCAAGGAGGCTTCGTTCTCCGCCCTCCGCCGTGCCTTCCCCAACGGCTGGACGCGCCGGGGCAGGCGGCGATGGACTCGGTGGCATTTCGGAGTTGTTTTGGGGTGTGTGTGTGTGGGTGGGTGGGTGGGTTGAGGGANCGGAGTTGTTTTGGGGTGTGTGTGTGTGTGTGTGGGTGGGTGGGTTGAGGGAGTCCCGGCTGCTCGTTGGGAGCCTTCCCTTCCCCTCCGCCAACCTTTCCTCGCCCTCGCAACTTGGGAGGATGGTTGCTGGACGCCTCTACTTAGCAATGGGATTCGTTTCCCTGTCCTCTTCCCCGCTCCCCGCTCGGTCCCCTGCGGTGGATGAACCTGAGGTGCGAAAGTTGAGGTTGGGCACCCAGATGTTGCCTTCGAGGTCTAGTTCGCCTTAAATCCAGCGTGTGCCGTGTTTGCCTTCCTTTCTTGAAAAAAACGTGTGGTAAAATCATTCCGGTGGCTGGAGGTGAAACGGCAGAGATTGCTCCCGTTTCTGGCTGAGGAATGAGCCCGTGTGATCAGGGAGCCAGCCGTACAGGGAGTTCTCGATTTACGACTACAACGGAACCCAGGATGGATTGGTTTTATTTATGTATTTATGTACGTCTGTATGAATGTGTGTGTTTATGTATTTATTTATTTAATATTGCCACCTCTTTGCCCATAGCGATTCATTCATTGCTAAGTGAACAAACTGGTGAAGTGAGCTTGGGTCCCATTTTAAGGCTTCTCTTGACACCCATTTGTTTTGAAGGGAATCCCTGCAATTTGGTCCGGTGGTCAAGTTACCAGACTGGAAAGCTTTGGGATTGTGGAATTCTATTTTTTTTTACACACACACACACACACACACACACACACACACACCCCGTCTTAGCCATGAAAGCTGATTGGCTGACCTTGGGCCAATCACTCGCTCTCAGGCCGACCCACCTCGCAGGGTTGATGTTATGGGGAAAATAGGAGGAGGAAAGTGCGTTCAATGTATTTGCTACCATGAGTTAGTTGTCAAAATTATAAAAGCAGGATAGAAATAAAAGGATCTTGTGGGATGGCCTCTCTTTTTCTTCCATGAGAGAATCCCTGAAAAAATGGTCATTTCTCCATTAACTTTGGCTAATAGGAACTCTGAGATGCCCATTATCAGAGAAATTGGTTATTTCTCTGTTAACTTTGTCTAGTAGGAACTCAGAGATGCCCATTAGTGAAATATATTTAAAAATCAATGTCCCAGTGCTGATTACTGTTTTTTTTTTCAATGTAAAGCCCTGTATGTTTTCCCTAATATAACTAAGCCTTCCCAATTATAACATCAGAAGAGAGCCTGTTCCATATTTCTGCTTAATTGGAAGACAAGGGAGTTTAGACTAGGAGACAGGCCTACTTGGTGGTGGCTCCTGCCATATGGAACGTGCTACTCCCTAATAGTTCCCATCTGCTGACATTTCAAAACAAAATTGTCAAAACTATTTCGGTAGGCTTCTAAGTCAAGGGTATTTTACTGGTGTAAACATAATCTTTTCTGGTTTTGTTGTTATTCTCACTTTGTATTGTTGATTATTTTATGGCTGAAGATTGTCATTGAGGTGGTTTATATGCTGCCTGGAATTATATGGATTGAAGAAGTTTAAATAATGTTAAATAATTGAATATTACCTGTTGTAATGGTTTTTTATCTATTGACTGTACCATTTGATTTTTGAATATAAATTTGAACGTTACTGTGTATTTATTTTGGAGTAAGCCAGATCTTCAAAACTTTGCTAAGATAGTATAGACAAATAGTAATGGTAGAAAATATATTCCTTGGTATTTTATTCAATTTTCATAAGTTGCAACTTACAAAAATACTATTCATAATTGTATTAGAATTAAAATTGCTGAAATGTCTGATATTACATATTTTAAAGTTACCATTCTATAAATTTCCGTACAACCAGAAAACTAGAAATATTAATTGTTGTTGTGGGATCAGGAATTTTGAAAAAGTTCAAGCCTTTTAGATGTGAAGAACAATTAAATGAATGTGCAGTAGGTAACTAGCTGCTAACATGCCATGTACACAAAGTTTGGTTTAGTAGATCACTTACACATCCCTTACCTTTACACATATATGTCCAATAGCAGTTAAGATTTTTTTTGCCTTTGCTAATGCGCAAATATTTTAAAGAGTGCTTGAGCATAAAACAATAACTCTTCTTAGGTGATAGTCAAGTAGTATTATTCACTAGAATGTGTATTTTATTAACTTATTGATGCACACATTCTGAAATTCTGACTGCAAGTTTAGATACCCTTCACTTTTTTAACAGCTGGTTATCTTCATTTGCTTGATTCTGTCACACTATCATTTTTAATATTTCATTTTCTATCCCGAAGAATGGGAGTTATTTCATTAAAGGGCATTTCTCTGGAGATCCAGGGTTTTTTCTGAATATAAACTTCTCCATACTCAAAGATCAGCAGAAAGGCCCCTGTTATTTTCAGTTTCTAAGGACTATATGTTCTGTCCGGCATATAAAAGAAAGAGTTCTTCAATGCTGATTGCATGCTGTGGGTTATATTTCTTAGGACTTAGGCAAACTGTGCAAGTAGGCAGATGGTGTACTAATGCAAAAAACCGCTTGTCCCATTGTCTGCAGGAGTGGGAAATGTGATAAAAGTATTTCTGAAAATGCTAACAGGTTTAACAGTCTGGCCACAAATAAATAGAAATTTTTGTCTAACTCTACTTCTCTGGATTTTTAATAACTGATCTTTTTCAGTTCGGAGAATGAATGTTAGTCCAATTTGTGCTACAGAAGCTCATTTACAAAGCAAACATATTCCTCTTTAGGGTACTCCTATGTTGAATCAAACAATCATTATTTATTCAAGAGAGCAGAGACTAACTTCTGTAAGGAATTATACACCACTCCTCAAATAAACATTTTACGGATAACTTATGAATAATAAACAGAATACTAAATAATGCTTTAAATATTGTTAAGGTGTGGCTTAAAGTAAGTCTAAAAAATAATTGTAACTCAAAAATTATTTAAGTAATGATAAATTACTTTTTCAAGTCAGGAGAAGCTAATTGGAGAAGGAACTTAAGATGGACAAGATTTCCTATAGAAGGCAAAACTAAAAGTATAGTTGCAAATGATTGCAGTGAGGAAAACAACAAAATAAATGAGTATGTCTATACAAAAATACCTAGTGAATATTTGAAAATACAGGACACATAAAGGGATGGAGAGAGGCTCAGGTAACAAAGGAAGAGTACAGGCATATAACTTTGAAGTGTAGAGCTGCTGTCAGGAAAATAAAAGCGCAGAGCATTAGGCTGAGAACAAAAATGGTTTCAGTAATTAGGCTCACAGTACAAAGAAAATAGCAGCATACAGTTGCTCAAAGAAGGAGGCCAAATGGTAACAGGTACAGAAAAAGCAGATCTCTCAACTAATGGTTTTGGGCAGTCTTCTGAAAAAACAACCTTTGTGTGTTATACTAGGAAATTGTGAAAGGCTATGTGAAAAGGTAGGATTGAAGTTTGAGTTTGATAAGAATATCGTCAGTAAGTGTTTGAATTCTATATCTCTAGGAGGTGATGAATTGTATCTATGGATGGTAAAAGACATAAGAATCTTGCCATATCTATGCTTTGTATTTGAGGCATGTAAGAAAATGAACTATCAGATGACTAGAGGAGAACATATGTCTCTGTCTTCAAAAAGGAAAAGAATCCTATTTTTACAAATTACAAACCAGTCATTCTGACATTAATACCTGGAAAGATTCTACAGCAGATAACTGATTTGTAGGCATTTTGAAAACAATGTAATTGTTAGGATAATTTATCAGGTGTGTGCATTCATTCAAGAACAAATCCTCCTTCTCATCTCACTTTTTGATCAGCAACTTATTTAACTGATATCAGGTTTCAGCAAAGTATTTGGCAACATGCCTTACCTTTATAAATATTAGCAAGCACTCTGAGTATGGGCTGGATGACATGACAATACTATAGATGCATAGTTGGTCTGCATTATACTCAAAAGTGTTATTGGGAGTAGTTCTTCATAAGTTACATGTTTCAAGTGAGATGTCACAAATTAAACACCGGTTTTTCATTATTTTCATGAATGTATTGGATATAGTAATGAAATGTTTATCAGACTTTCAAATGCTAGAAATTTTGGTGGGATAGCTAATGCCTTAGTTTCACATTATTTTGCTGTCTTCTGTTTTAGGAAAATGGTCTGAAAATAACAGAGTGAAATTTTAAAGATACAAGTGCAGAATTGTTCTTTGGAAACAAAAATAAAAAATACATGTAAAAATGGGAGATTAACTTCTATGGTAACAATGAAAAAAGATATTGGAATAATGGCTATAGTGGACCTAGATCTCTGCTCCACACTACTAAGATCGAGTTTGCTTCCATGTTCAATTCAAAGTGCTGGTAATGACCTGTAAAGCCTCACATGCTTGATGGTGATTATTTCAGGGGCCACTTCTCCCTAATTGCCTCTATGTACAGTGAGATGGAGCAGTAGAGAGTATATTGCATTAGATGGAACTTAGGAGGAGATCTTTTTATTTACTGGCACTTGACTTTTAAAACATCATCCCCCCTGAAGTCAGATTGGCCCTGATTTTGGTTGCCTTTTGGAAGGTCCTGAGAACATAGCTTTGCAATTTGGCCTGGGGGGGGGAAGTTCTAGTAACAAACAAAGTGGGTGTACGGGGACTCCTCACAAAGCATGTTTTCAGTGACCATTTGAAAAGTGGCTTGCAATCTGTGCTTGAAGTTATGGTTGCTCCAGCATCGCTGTGATCTCATAATGAAAATTCAAGTGTTTGGCAGTCTGCTCACACTTATGACTGCAGGAGTATTGTAACTATCCCCACCTGCCTATCTCTCCTCTCACCTCAGCTGCCCATCTGGCCCACCTGCAGGCTCAAAGTTGCTGTGGCCCAGGACACTTCAGCTTATTCATTACCAAACTAAGCTTGGGAGGCATCAGCTTACCACCCATCCCATAAAGCCCGAGAGGCCTCGTCTGATTACAAAGCCTACCAGCATGTGCATTGTACTTATCTTTAGGGTTTTTCTGCGGCTACTGACAGGCATACTCAGCTTACTAAATCTGCCTGTCACCATTCTCCAAGCGGGCACCATTCTCACAATTGCATGATTTGGAGAATGAGATTTCTGAACACTACGAGAGCTGGCTCCATTCTCGCAACCATTTGGAAGGTTACAGGATCACTTTCTCCCAATTACTTAGCTCAACCTAATAGAATTTGTAAGGAACAATTGCTAGTGATTCCACATTTTCAGATTTTGACGGGATCCATGGTTCCAATTGGAGACCAGTCTCCTCCCCTACCAGCCTTTAAGAAACTATTAGAATCTATTATTCTGTAGATCATTGTAATTTTATTAATTTATTGCACTATTTTTTATTTTATTCTGTTAAATTTATTGTCATTTAGGTTAGTAGATTCAACATAAGATTTTTAATCATCTTTTTGTTGTGCTTACTGTAAGATCCTGAGAGTCTGTTTGTTATGGCATGATATAAATAAACTTTGCAGTAAGGCAGGTACTGGCTTGCTGTTCTACAGATGTCAGACTTTTATTTTGGATGCAGAACAAAAGAGGTTCAGCAAATATTCCTAAGTCACCAATTTCTTCCAGTTATATCTCCTTTACTATCCCAGAGAATCCCCTCAGTGTTTTGAGGGCTCACTCAAAGAAGCCACAAAAGATGTTGAAACCCTCGATGAGTGCAAGAATAACAAGAATGGAAGTAATGCATGGGTGACTGTATTCACAGTTCCAAGAATACTTGTCTACTTTCATGGACACAATGGGATCTAAGTCTTTCTAAATGAAGTCTACCTTATGAGTTGTTCCTGACCTTGTTTATCTAGCTTAGTCAACTCCATAAGACCTGCTTCAAGACCACGGTCCAACATGAAGTGAAGCTAAGCAACTTTGTTTGATTGATGCTCAACATATTCCCCTCAATAATTCTCTAAGCGAATATCCAGCTCTACCTTTCCCAGGAGAGACAGGTTAACTTTTAACAGGCCCACTGGGTAGCTATATGCAGGTACAATAAAAACAGAGAAATGTTGATGTTTTGTCATCTTTACCACTTTGAGATAGACACTAATAATATCTTTAGATCAATGCTCAATTGAGTTTATTCCCTGTTCCACTTCAGCTGTGATAGAGAAATCTCTTCTCATGCTATCACTAAATTGCTGTGTAAATCAGAGAAAGTACTGGGATCCATATGAGAAAAGAAGTTGCATATGTATCCTGAGCCCCAATTGCCCCATCATTCCAAGTGGTGAATATGGCTTTGCTTGGACAGCACACTAGATTTTCAAGAACTATTGGTGAGATGGATTTCATTTTTTCACACTGTTGAATTCGATTGGGCTAGAGGAACTGTAGAGAATGTGCTTTTGTCAAGCACAAAAGCGTCTTCTCTATGATTCCTCTAACTGTAATCTTTTTCCTTTTTGAAATTCTTTGAAGCATTGAAATTATCACAGTTGCATTCATTGTTTTTTAGCTAAACTTTACCTTTTTATTAAATTACTTTTGTTCTATTGCTGAGTATTATACTGTTGTCTTTGTGATAAATAAATCTACAATATACACTTAGATTTATCGCTCTTCATTAATGTATTAAATAATTTAGAAAATATACTGAATATGATACATTATTATGATACAATATTAATATTAATTATTCTTATTGTCTCATTGAGTAGCAGTTCATTCCTTCTTTACTAAAATAATTCATCCTACCATGCTAGAGGTATAAACCTTCTCTTTACGATATTTTCTGGTTCCCACAGGTGGATAATAAGTGCCCTTCCTACTGCTTCTTTCACATTTATTGCTGACATTCAATGTCAGCTGCCCAAGCTGACATGCCACAGGATGTTTAAAATTGCAAGTTAATAAGTTCTGGTGACCCAAACATTTCCCTTCCCTAATACACCTTGATTAATGATAAGTCCCTAACATACCATGATATAATGATGTGTTTAGAGAATGTCAAATTAGCATGAGTAGATGTATGCTACAGTCAGATGGACAAATCAATTATTGTGGTTTTTCTCAGAGTACGGTTACTTGATGGGTTACAAATGAACAAACCAGGATGTTGAATAATCATATACTGTATATTTCAACAATACTTTGCCTCAAAATTTTTTGACTGGGGATTTAGTTCTTTATTAAGAAAAATTCTTTTCAAATACTTTGTCATGGAACTGATGTAAGAAAACAGTTTGATTTTCTATTAATCTTTCCATTTGAAATTATTTATTTTAGGCGCAAATTGCCTTCCTTCAAGGAGAAAGAAAAGGTCAAGAGAATTTGAAGAAGGATTTAGTGCGAAGAATAAAAATGTTAGAATATGCTCTTAAACAAGAACGGTATGGTGCTTAAGTTGTAGATATCTTATGAGCTGTTAACTGTTAAATGCAAGAACTATTTACTATTTTATATCAAAGTCAATATTGACTGTCTTTTCCTTATTCTTCTCTCCAGTGCAAAATAAAATGTTATGAAATACCCTGTTTATCCAACAATACAGCCTCCCCCAATAGGAAGTCTCAGCATGTTTTATAGGCATGAAATGAAATTAAGCCCCTCCCCCCAAATTAAGGCCTATATTAAAACATGCGAAATGGGGGGAAATGGTGGGGGGGCTTGCCGTTAGGAAGTACTTTTGTTGCACACCCGGATATGGTGCTGCCTGCGTTGACCCTGATATGAAGTGCCCCACCAACCCCGGGGTCAACAGCCAAGCTGTCACCGCCTGCCCGCCTGAAGATGCAAAGGGGGGATTAAGTCACCCCCGAAAAGACAACCTAGCCATTTTTTCGTGGCTCAAAGAAAAATAAGACCCGGCCTTATTATATGAGAAACACTGTAATTTATAACTAGGTGCAAGTCATCTAATAGAAACTATTTGTAAAAAAAATCCTAGCCATTCTTAATTCATGATTTTTATAATTTTATTAAAAGTTTAAAAAGTAAGGTTTAAAACTAATACAAACTAGTATAAAAAAAAAGAAAAGAGAGAGCTAAAAAGGGAAGATGTAAGAAATTTGTATTTCTCACATGTCCCCCAAGCATGATAAAATGTTCCTTCTCGATATTCACATTTCCAATATGAATTTGAAGTGCCTTTATGTATTCTAGACAATTTATTTGATATCATATACCAATGCTACAACATTTTATAAAACTCTCTTTAAGGTTATAACATAGTATACATTTCAATCATTTAAGGCATATTTTTCCTACTATTCCTTCAGTATATTATAATCAAAAAATTTAGCCCACTTTATCATATGTTCTTTTATTTTTTTCTTCTGTTTCAAATTTCAACTGATTTTTGTTTTAGCAATTACATGTTCATCATTTGTACAGAATTGCATTTCAAACTAACCCTTAGAGTGTTTGAAACTATAAACTCTTTGTGTATTTTCAATTTTTCTAATAATTGTAAATAAGAAAACTTTGGCAACTGAACCACTAGTTTTTTTCTTGATTTTATTTTGTATTTTCCTTGACATAATTCTAATATCTCATGATAAGTTAGCTATTGTTTGCCTATTATTTATTGTCTACTTGTGCTGAGCCACAAAGGTGTTTTGGGGCACAATTTGAGTTTGTAACTCTTCCATACTCTCAGTATGGCATGCCTAACATAATGATTTTTTAAATAATGCCACAGATACTCATGCCACCCAAATCTCAAGTCATGTCCTAAAAGCTTTCATTTAGCAATACCCATTCTTTCATTCAAACCAACCAGTAAGCAGCAATTAAGTAAACTCAATCCTCCTCTTTCCTTTGCATCCTGTGACATCTTATATTTAACTTGCCACACAAAAGATATATCCTTTTGCTGCTGTTTAAATGGTGCATCAGTTGTCAAAACAGAATCGTTTCAGACAAAACAGGTATTGTCTGAAACAAAAACATCATTCTAGGCAGGACCTTAATACATAAGATTAGAAATATAAGTAGCTCATAAAATTTTCTACCACTGAAATTTGATTTACTAGTTTACTTAATTTGAAATAAGCTTGTGGTGATTTATTGCATTCCAAAAATTCTGATCAAGTGAGATAAGAGATGATGAGATAAGAGAGATGAGAAATCAATTTGAAAATACAGAGTGCAAATGAAAATAAAGCACCATTCTAATTTTAATTTCTGCCCCATCAATTGGACTGAATGTGTTTTCTTAAACTAAATACTCTGAATTTTTAGATTCCGACCAATCAAAATCAACATGCCCCTGTGAGTCGAAAATATCATAAAGACATCACATTGCCTACAGATATTTTAAATGCTCAAGATTATTTAGTGTAATTTTGGTTTTATACATACTGTATATATACATCAGACTTTAAAATGTTTTTATTTACTTTTTTATTCATGCCAATTGTTCATGTAAAGCAAGGGTCTTCAAACTTGGCAAGTTTAAGACTTGTGGATTTCAACTCCCAGAATTCCTGAACTAACACAACTGGAGGAGGAATTCTGGGAGTTGAAGTCCACAAGTCTTAAAACTTAAGTTTGAAGACCCCTGATGTAAAGCTTTTGCTAAATATCTTGAAGTGGAAATGATATAAATGGTTTCCATCTTTTTCTTCAGTAGGAACTTTGCAAAGATCTCATTTTCTATCCCAAATACTATTAGTAGAATTGACATTACCGAGATATTGGAAATGTGATATTATTCCAGATACTAAAGAAAGGTTGTTGGATTCGTTTGATCTATCTGTTTTGGAAAAGGCACTATTTTCTATCAATCAAGGGATGCAGCAATATCTGTTACAATGGCAAAGATCTTTACACTAATATTTTGTACTGATCATATTACAATTATATATTTATAACTGTAATAACCAGTAACTAATGATAAGTGTAAAATATACAGTAGATTTTTTTTATTTTTCTTAGTTGCATTCTTAGTTTGTTTGCCATTATTCAAAGATTGCTTTGTTAATTGTTTGTTAATAATGCAAAATGAAACCCAAAATATTTTTAAAATACTTTTTTTAAATTCTAAATTAGTGTCATAAATTAATCTGATTCCATATAGAAAAAAGCCATGGACAAGAATGTTTGAGTAAAAGCCTTAAAGTAATTGGTTCTACGTTTATTTTAAAATCCATCAAACTGCATCTGTTTTGTTTTTATGCTAATATCAAAGAGTTTTTTCCCTAAGAAATAAAAGTATCCTAATAAACTTATTTGATATTCTTTTATCTCTTAAGGATTTTTTTTATTAAATCCTTGATTTTCAAACAGTACATGATAATAAATTTCTAATGTTTAAGATACCTCAAGATTTCATTGTTTTTATTTGTATGAAATTCTTTTGAGTTAGAATCTTTTTTATTGTCCATAGCAAAAGTTAAACCCAAACCTCAGAGAGATTCTAATGTGGTAGATTGTGTTGTGATATTTTCTCAGCAGCTTTATATTTATGTCTCTCAATTTAGCAGCAATTCTTAGTTTTTCTATACATAAGATTATTTGCAGACTTGTTAAGCATAGCTGAATTGGATTTGTGATTGTAACGTGTCAGACGGTTTTAATAAAAACTGCATGAAATTAATTTACCACATGTGTAATTGATATACTTTATGTATGTATTAAGCATTGATATTTTTTAAAAGCATCAAATATTTATGCTTGTGGGAATATGTAGATATGAAAGAGAAAGAGGATAGTCAAACTTTTCTACCCTAATTGATTCCTCTTTCCTTTATAGAGCTAAATATCACAAATTAAAATATGGTACAGAGCTGAACCAGGGAGATATGAAGCCACCAAATTATGATTCCGGTAAGAATTAATTTTACAGAGGAAGGCAAAGCTGTCATTTTGTAAAGAATGAGAGTCTGGAATAGTTTAGCATAAAACAATGTTTAGGGATCATAAGAGAACATGGGTTGTGAAGCTTAATCTGCCATACAGACAGTCCAGTTCTATAACTTAAGTAACTTTGATACTAATTTTGTCTCAATTGTGCCTGTATTTTACAACATTACAATAATAATGAGTGATCATATAGATAAATTACTTGATAGGCCTCTTTTCACTTTTTGTTGTCATTAGTCAGAAAAATAACTTAGTTACAATTAATAACTGGACAAAAATCTATGCATAAACCTTTTACATAGAATTAGTAAAATAAATATTGGCTACTTAACTTTTCATAACTAGGAAAGCAGATGTTAAAAGCAATATAAACAATATGGGACTCAGATTAATTGCATTGGAGGTGATTGGATAATTGAAGTGGATGGGTTTTTTGGCTTCAAACTCAAATTGACACTGATTTCACTTCTTATCAACTTGTTTTAGAATAGAAAACTACTGTAGGTAATGATAATATTGTCCTTTCAGTGCTGATCACCTAAAATCATCTTATTTTCTGTTTGAAGTTGTAGGAATTCAGTGTATATTCTATGTATATAGTTAGATTGGTGTAATCTTTTTTCATTGTCATTAAACATGCCTTTAAGCATGCTATATAGTGTATTAAATTTTCTACAGAAATATATTTTTGGAAGTAACCATAGAATAATATCCAATTTATATTTATTTAAAATTTCATACAACTTTTTATTTTGTTTCACTGTTATTTAAATAGGCTGGGAATATTTAAACAGTGGTAGAAGATAAATTTGCGTTAAAGTGACTTCTTCTAACATTGTTCTACTAATTTTAGTCTTGTCTCTGTTTTTCAGATGAAGGAAATGAAACTGAAGTTCAGTCACAACCTAATAGTCAATTAATATGGAAACAAGGGCGACAGTTACTCAGACAGTAAGTTGTCTAAGAATAATAAATGCAATAATGACTTCATAATATGGTGGGAATAAGCAAAATATTAGTATCTCTTTTTTCCACTTCTTTTCCTCAACTTGCAAATTTCACTGTAGTAAAATTGACAGTTTTTATAACTTTATTTTGATTTTATTTTTTGTAATGTTTGGCTTATAAAGCTTACTGCCCTAGATTCAGTACCCCTCACAACTGAGGGAAAGACGAAAAGAGGAGCCAATTATTGCTGGTTTCCTTGGTTTCCCCTTTATAAAAGAATATAGCTGAAGATGTGTGAGGAATTTTCTTCTTGAGAACATAATGAATAATTGTGTATGCATGGATAGAAAAGCTCTCTACTTTTCATGGGAGTTGTAGAGACTGGTACTGCAGGAGACATCCCCTCTGCAGCTGGTACAAGTTGATTTGTAAGCCTGTTGTGTCAGGCAAAGCCACATTATTCCTCTTACTATTTAAATTGTTGATCAGTTCTGGGTAGAGTGTATCAAATGTTTAACACATTTGATAGCTCCTGAATAATTGTTCATATAGATATCTGCAAGAGGTGGGATATACTGACACAATCCTGGATGTGAAATCAAAACGAGTACGGACATTGCTGGGTCTCTCAGGTGATGGTCTAGAGAGAGAAACTGAAAAAAACCAAGAATCAATGGTAAACGGCACTGATGTTGAGATTAAACAAAAAGTGATGATTGGGTAAGTGTTCTTAACAATGAAAAATTGTAGAAATTGTTCTTTAAAAATCTGTGTTAAAAATGAAGTATTATATGTTACATCTATGTGGTAAAATGTAGATGCTTTCTTTAAAGGGAGGAGCAGTCTCTCCTCATTTTTGTTTTTGTAAGCTATGCAGTTATTATATTAAGGGAAAGAAAAAGCCCACTGCATGATTGTTTTATTGTTTCTTTCTCTAATCAATATTGTGCTAGTCCGGAAAGACATACTATGGTATGTCATGTTCTCAACACTAGCATAGTCTATATGAGAGAAAAATCAAAAGACCCAGTGATGATCACTGTTTACTTTCCCAATGGCATTCCAGTAATTTATAGTGTAAGGTAGTAATTAGCTTCTGTTGAATAATTAGAACTTATCATGGATGGAAATTGGAAGAAAATAAAATGCAAATTGTTCGTAGGAAGACTTAATTTGTGGACTCTGCATTTTTAGAGGTCTTTACTCCTCTAGGAAATTTAATTGGTGGGAATGTGTTTTTATTTATTGTTACCAGAATAGTTATATATCAATAAACAAAGAAGACTCAGGACAAGGAAACCTCTTTTAAGAGCAAATTTTGTATTTACTATTCCTCAAAGTAATTTAAAGTTGACCTAATGCTTCCTTAAGGAAAAATTAATTATTCTGTCCGTGGTATTTTTATGCAAGCCAATATATTTGCTAATGTACAGATCCCAGTGAAACTTATATACTCAAGAGCATCGTATGAGTTCGAATGCAACCTGGAAGATTTCAAGCCTATCCATGGAAACATTATTTTGATAGTTTGACAGATATAATACTACTGACATATGTTTCATAATGTTTAATGAAAGAAATGTTGCACTTCTTCAGATCAGCAGACTTCTTTTATGAAAGATAAGTACCATATGTCAGCATGAAGCCCACAGGGATACTAAACAATTAACTGATATTAATAGCATTTCCTGTGTTTGCTGTGAAAATGAAGGGTGCATCTTGCCATTAACATTTTTTGATAAAAGAAGAACAAATCAATGAAATGCCATATTTTTTGGTATAGCCTTGCATGGTATACCATATAGTTTTCATTTAATCACTGCTTCTTTATTTTAATGTTGGGGTTTTTTTGCAAATAAAGTAACCAATTTTAGATATGCATTATTTTAATACTGGATATATAATATATAATAAAATCCAAAACTTGTCAAACATTCTGATTTTTAAGAGGGGTAAGCTGTTTTTTGTTAGGCAATATTGACCTAAATTTTACTTTCATTTAATATCTTTTTATTTTGTTAAAATTAAAAAAATAGAAATATGTCTTATATTGATAGACTGTACAATATTCATAGGTTCATAATTCATTGACTTAACTTCAGTTTGAAATATCATCCCTACAAAAGTTTTCATGTACAGATGAGCTGGTATAAAGCCTTGGGAAGAACTATATTTTTAAAAATCTTGCATTTGGTATGCTTGATGGAACTTTGCTTCTGAATAACAGGCCAGTTCATCCCAACTTGTCTTCTTTCTTGTTACTTCTTACTGTTCGCAGCCTATGGCTTGCCTGAACAGAATAAACTTGCACTAAGCCAAAGAAGAGACTTGGATTTTCACTGATCATCTTCCTACATCTTCAACCTCCTTCATTGCATCAAATGTTATAAAATATCTCTTCATGCTCAGGAACAGAAATACTACTTGTAACAATTTAAGCTGATTCTCATGATAAACAAAAATATTTAATTCCACCTTTGTGTGTTTCCTAAAGGTTTAGAGCAGTCATAAAATCAACGTTGGTTCAACTATGAGAATCATCATTTTAACACACCTGGAAAGCTTTGGTTGAGAAAGGTTAATTTAGAATTAGGTTCTTTTGCTTCTGATCTTCCATCTTCAAAACTTCATACAACCAGTGATTCATAGAGAATATATATCATTGAGCTGAAATCTAACTTTTACTTTAAATTAGTTCACAAAAACTTTACTGAAAGTAGGCAATAAATTTTAGTTCTGTGAAAGATGTAAAAAGTTATTCTTCACAGAATAAGTATAAGTTTGTGTATTATAGGGTTACTTATTTTAAATTTGATAATATTTTCTTTGATTTTACTGCTGTGGTTCCTAAACTTGGTGCCATAGCACCCTGGGATGCCAAGTGAACTCCCAGGGGTGACAAGGATATTTTAAATTTTTGAGGGAAATACAGCAGTTCCTGATGTCTCAGACACTATGGAAAGAACTATCTCAAGGTAGATCCCAACTAGAGGTTGCCATAAAAAAAATTACAGAAATGTTATGTGCCATCAATTAAGAGAATTGGAATTTTTTTATTGCTTCGTTCAGTATATGTTGTGATACTTATGATTACTTTGGCTGGCAACTGCATTTAAAAATAATGATGCAAATATTTTCAATATTTCCGTGGGCTACTTGTACTGTATAAAATAATTTGGAATATGTTCATCATGGCTGTGTGTTTTTGGAAGTGTCGGCTCAAGGTATTAAGAAGAAATCAGGTTGGGAAAAGTGGGATTGGCATACATTTCCTGATATTTGTACAACATGGTACCATTTAATCAATTTTCATAACTGTTACGAAACTGTGTTAACATAAACCATTATATATTTTGAAATATGCAGTATTTACTTAGGAGTAAGTTATCCTGAATTTGCTGAGGCCTACTAAGGAGTAAACATGTACTGTATTTAAGTTTTGTTCTTATCTTGATAATGTCATTAACAAATGTAAAATTTTTAGAACTGGTAGCTTTGCTTATGTTTCGAAGAAGTATTCCAAAATGACTTTTCTTTGATGTAACAAAATAACAGAATTGGAAGGATCTTTTATTCCAACCTCCTGCTCAAGCAGGAGATGCTATACCATTTCAGACAAATGGCTGTCCAATTTCTTCTCTAAAAACTCTCATTTCAATTAATTGTGTATTATGTGCTTTTTTTTTTAAAAAAAGAACTAATTATAACATGCAGGTTATAGGACTTAGGTGTGAAAATAAAGCATTGTGGGAGAGATTTCTTTTAGTAATTGTTTTAAATTTATTCTCTTATTTTTTAAATTGAAATTCATTTTTTTCAGTAAATTTAAGTATTGGGACAATTGTTCTTGTATCTTCAGTTATTTTCTTTTTGCCCCCAATTGCTCTTCATTGTATCAATAGAAGAGGTTGCACAGTTATTTCTATCTTTAAACAATCTTAAACAATCTAGAAATATCTATAGCTTTAAACAGCAATTATTTTCTTGATTAATCATAAGATAAAAAGATGTAAATTACAAAAATGAACATTTTGAGATTCCCATTTAGTGACAGAAGCACTGTTACAATTTCATATATGTCTGTGTGTTTTCTCTTTTATGCTATCTTCAGTTTCACAATTGTTATCAGATTATTGCTTTTATTTGATTATTAGCTACATAGAATTGCCTCTTGGCAAAATGGCAATATATAAAATTTATAAAATAAATAAATAGTTGTTTTTTAAAAAAGCATCTAAGCATGAGTAGCGGGATCTAGGATTGGGGAGAAAATAATAATGGTTATCCCTAGTTCTCCTGGCTGCTTGTACTGGATTTTAAGATTAAGGAGAAAAAGAGCAAAAATAGTCTTTCCTTCCTTGGTTTCAGTTTGATAATGAAACCTTAAAATCAAAAATATTTTGATGCTACCAAAAGTAAGTTCTAAACTTATATAACATTATTACTATATCTTGTGCTATGTTTTCTACTTTCAAATATGTAGATCTAATAAAAATGAAACTTGTGATGCATGTTGTTGGACTTTATAAAGCTTAATGAAAAGAAGCATTAAGGTAGGTTGATTTGTGTTGCTGTTTTTAATTTTTATCTAGAAAACCAGATTTGACAGATTCTGCCTCTCTGCTAGAAACATTTAAATTCCTTGAAAATGCTGCTGCAGAATTTAGCGATGAAGAGGAAGATGATGATATTGATGGAAGAGAGCGAACAATCATGGATACATCAACGGTGAGCTGAAAACAAATTAGTATAATGAAGATTGTACCAAAAGGGCACTTGATTATTCAAAACATACATATTAAAATTTTTAATTGTAAAACACTTGGAAACAGATCAGTGAAAATGCTGCCATATAGCAGCCTGAATATTCTTTCAATAATGGACTTTCTCGTCTAAATAGGTTGTTTAATGAGTGTTCGGCATGTAGAGAAACATCCCAACATGAAAAAGAAAAAAAGCTATGCAGTTATATTGAATTTTATATGAGAGTTAAAAGCCTAACTGGCTTTATAAGTTTTGAGGTCTACATTTATACCAGGGGTTCCAACAAAAAAAATCTTTTTAAGAGTCTGTTTTTTGTACTCATACAAAATAGTTGTAATGAGACGCTTAACTGTTCCCCAAATCTGAATGAGATGACCGGTCTCCAAATTTGATAAATAAAGAAATAAATGTCCATAGATTTATATGAGACAAATACAGAGTATAATGTATAAAGGCCCGGTCCCACTGCACTTACGGATGCAAAGAGGTTGTAAAATGTTAAAAAAAGCTTGCCATCTGTTGGAAAACACTATGCATCCGTTGTGTACTCATTGCATACGTGTTTCATACGCTCTATCCGTCGAGGATCCGTCCACTGCGATTTCATCTGCGCAAGAAGTTTTGAGCTGCACAAAACTTTGTGAACGGATAAACTTTCCGCTGTGTACGGTGTAAATCCGTGACATACGAGCAACAAGCGTTCTATATCCATTTATCATCCGTTAAACGACCGCTGTATCCTTTCTGCATCCTCTGGGCATCCTCGCAACTCACATCCACTGCAGCTGAAAATGGAAAGAGGGAGGAAAGAAAGGGTACATGGAACGTCTATACATCGTCAGTAGCACGGAAATAGAAAGAATGCGTTTGCATCCAATATACATCCGCGCAGCATCCCCTTTCTTTCCTTTAGGCGTACGTGATGCATCCACTTCATCCGCTATGCGTCCGCTTCAAAATTCTCCCCCGGAACCCCTTCAGAGGTGTCATCCACTTTCATCCGCTAGGCTTCCTATGAACATCCGTTTAACATCCCCGCTATATACTACTCACGTCCGTTCTTTTCATTCTGTTTATGCAAATTTTCACCACTTTTTGAAGCGGATGACAACCCCCAAAATTTTGCTCGTCCGCTGTGTCCTTTATGCATACGTTTTGTGTTCGTCGGCCTAGCCTTAAGAACCTATTCAAAGCATGGTTAGATCATGTATTGACTAATTAATTTATATTTTACGAGCTGGTATCAAAATACTTTATCTTTCTGCTTATATGCAAGATTATGTGTCTAAAAGGTGCAAACATAAGAAAAACAGCACATAACGAGAGGGAAAAAATGTCTCCCATAGATTGTGAGAAAAAGAGTCCTGCCTGACAATAATGAAGACAGAGATACTGAAGAGGCCCTGAAGGAGTTTGATTTCCTAGCCACATCTGATGAAGGGGACGGGGAATCCAGAAGTTCAGGAAATGGTACAGACTGGGGTAAGAAAAGAAAGAAAATAGCCTAAATGTAGTCATTTACCTTGAACTGGAGAAGCATCATAAGGGAAATGTTATTTTAATTCTGGAGATTCAACTTTTGAGCTGTTTCTTAATTTTACAGAATATCTAAAATATTGAAGTTATTGTTACCTATTTTTTATAGTTTGAATTCATTGCAGACTGTAAGTCCCATTGGCAATTGCTAATGGGACTTATGTAAGCAAAACAAGAAAACAAAGTCCAGTCAAGTTTTAACAATCCTTCCACTTTGCCTTTTCAAGTTTAAACTTTCTCTTTAAGTTGATCGTTTCCAGGAGAGGGGGTCCAAACTCATAATTTTAGATCCCTGACTAGCCCTAAATCTTTTCATCTCATTAGACAAAGTATATTGGCAAATCCTGCTTTTTCTCAGGTTTAAAGAATCTATTTCTTAATTTCATGTACAGTTATACATACCATGGTTTTGAGTGAAGAAATCGAGAAAATTAATTTTGAAGATTAGCCTGTGTAACAGCGAAATAATCAGATGAGATTATGACCTTAAAACTGAACATGTCAGATACCCTGCCTAAAAGCCAGTTTTGTGAGGTCTTCCTGTTTATTTTCCTTTCCTTTGTAGATCGAAAGCTCTGAATTATTCTGTCTTTTGCTTAATAGTACTTTAAACTGATCTATATTACAACTGCACAAGGTTGTATTAAATTATATAATTCCCTAGAATTGGTTCTTAATTATGTTTTTGGTAGTTGGGAGGTTGCAATTTTCTGTGCTGATTTGAGCTTAGAACATTTCTGGAGTGGTGAATTGTTCCAATTTGGTTCCCGAGTGGATCATAAGTTAAGAATCTATACCATAATTTCAGATCCCAACAATATCCACCAGTAGACAGAAAAGGAAATCTAATGCATGTTCCAGGAAAGTATAATTGAGACTTTTGATTGGCCAATCTCCTTCTTTCTCATAGACATCTGTTTCTGCTTGTTGTGGAATTTGTTGCCTATTTACTTCTCCAAACTGAGATTTGTTGGCAACTGAAAAATCTTACAAGATCCAATATATCATCACCCTTGATCTAACCAACACTACTTGCAGGGGTGTCAGGGGTGGGATTCTACTGGTTCGGACCAGTTTGGGCAAACTGGATGTTAAATTTGCATCTGGTTTGTTGAACCAGTATTTGAACTGACTGGCTAGTCCCTCCTGCTCCTCCCAGGAGTATCTACGTGGCCCATTTTTGATGCATGAAAATGCAGAGTCCGTGTGGAGGCTCTGGGAGGGGGGAATAAGGGCCTTCCAGAAATGGGCCTGTTTCTGGCTTCCAGACGGCTTCCAGAACCCTGGGGAGGCCATTTTCGCCGTCCCAGAGGCCCAAGGGAAGCCTCTGGACCCTTGGAAAGGCAAAAAATGGCCCTCCTGGAAGTTCCGGAAGGCCACGCTCACCATGGCCATGTCCATCCAGCAACTGGGCAGCGATCCAGTTGTTGGGAATTTGAATCTCACCCCTCATGGGGGTGATAATAAAAACATAGCAATTATGTTAACCGAGATTCAGGTTTAAGTGTGTTATATGAACCCAATCTTTAATGTACATTATCTGGATATAAGATCTCCTCTACATTATTTTGTGCTTTTCTTTTTGCTCTTTCAGGGAAGAAAATTTGAAATGGATTTTAAAAAAAAAACGTGGCTACCTTATTAATATCTAGTATAAATCTACCCTATTCATCATTACTAACCCATTTGCTGCAGTTTTTATAGCCTTTCAAGTACCAGCCTTTTCTTTGGCATTGTTCTCCATTGTATCCTTCATACATATAATAGGAATTGACCATTCCCTTGAAGTTCTATATAGTCATGCTTAGTTAATTCTTGTAGTTTCTCTTATGCTGTTACATAGAAAGCTACTTCTGTTAATCTATCTACCTTGTCCCTTCCTAATTCTCACCTTTTACTATTTTTTTGCATTTGGATTTGTTACTATCACCTTGGTAAATTTCCCATATGCCATCTATAGTTTTTATTTCCCTGTCATTTAAGTAGTATGGTTTAAAGGTGTGGCTAACAGAACCATCACACACATATTTTCTATAAGGTAAATCTCACCGAATCCGCTTCGACTGACTATTAGATAAGATTGCAAAAGATTGAAATTAGAGAGATATATATAACTATCCAATTAAAGAGTTCTTACATGCATGGGTTAATGAGCATCTGTTTTCATACAACAGTTTCCTTTTAAAACATTAGAACGAGTTTATTTTTCAAGAGGTTGTTTAAGTTCACATCTCTATAAGATATACAAAGATGAAAATGAGAACACAAATCAAAAATACCACGTCCCTCATCTCCTTACCTTCCCCAATTTGGTTGGAGGTTTGGCAATTTCCTTCTTACTCAGCTTCTCCAAAAAAAGTGGCATTGGGAAGTAAACCATACATAGCATCTGGCCAATGTAGCAGCAATACTGTTCACCTGATGTATCTAATCAGCTTGTTGGTTTTAGGAATATAGAACCCCTTAAATCTATATCTTTTTCTTATTAGGTCCTTCACCCTAGGAATAAAGATTGCTGTAATTCACTTCCATCTGGTTTTCTTCTTACTAAGTCAAGGTTGTATAAGCAGGTCATATGTCATGAAATAACTGAAAATCCCCACTGAAGTTGAAAAACAGTTTCAAGAAACTTGCTTCACAGGTAGCCTTCACAAGCACCTGCCTCAGATAGCAACTGTTCACAGTTATGACACTGATTAAAAAATAACATTGCTACAATGTTAAAAATTAACATTAACCAATACCTGCATTGGTAATGTTAAAAATTAACATTGTGACCAATACCTGCATCCACAACCTCACAAGTCTGTAAAACACAGGAAAGGTGAAGTAAGATCACATTATGGTCACATTTCCAATGTAGTGATGACTTTGCTTAACAACCAAGTAGTTTGATCTATTCTGGTCACTAAATGAAGATTGCCTGTATCATTTGAAATTATTAAATATATTTGCAGAAATTGCAAACTATGTACTGTGTTTCTCCAACAATACGGCCTCCCCCAATAGGAAGTTCCAGCATGTTTTATTGGCATAAAATCAAATTAAGCCCCTCCCCCCAAATTAAGGCCTACATTAAACATGCGAAATGGGGGGGAATGGCAGGAGGGGCTTGCCGTTAGGAAGTACTTTTGTTGCATATCCGGATATGGTGCTGCCTCATTGACTTTGGTGTTGGTGGGGCACTTCGTGTCAGGAGACCTTCCGCCACCATTGCTTTCCCTTCTCCCCATGCTGCCGCGGCATTTAGAGCAATGCCGCGGCATTTGGCACAGCCATGCGTGGCCAGCCAGGGCTCCTCCCTGCAACCGGAGCCCAGCGGAGACACTTGGCTTCAGGTACTCCTGTCGCCGCCTTCCCTTCACCTTCGAAGGCAAAGCCAATTCTTTTAAAAACAAGGAGGTAAGGTGACGGCTTGCGCCACCTCCTCCTCTGAGCTGAGCCCCGTCGAGTCAGCGCCTATGCCCGTGCCGCTGCAGCGTTTGGAGCTGCAGGCGCATATGGAGATGCATGGGGATGGGCTGGGCGATGGGTGGAAAGGACAGGTGGCTTTGGGCTCTCTCCGCTGGACCTGCCGGCCAGGGAAGCAGCGCTGCCGTTGCCTCGCCTCCCTATCCACGGACAAGTGAGCACTATCAATGCCTCAGGCAGCCTCTCCCGGTGGCCCCTTTGGGTTCAGGCTGGAGGGACTTGGGAAGGAAGCCAAGCTTGGGTTGGCCCGGCTCTTTTGCTTGGCAGGTGGGCACACACCTGCGGAGGGCTTTCCCAGCTCTGCCCAGCCCACATGGCTCTGGCGTGGCCCTGGCAGGATGAGCGGAGGGCCCGGTGAGGAGGCACTTGCTGCTTTTGCGAGAGCTTCACTGCTGGGCAGGAGGGCCTCCTGTCAGCTGCGCTGGACACCCCAGGCGAAATTCTTCACACTCTGCCTGGTGCCAGGCAGGGATGATGGCTGGGCGCTTCTCCCGGGGTGGGTCGATCCTGCACTGTGGCCCCGGAAGATTCGCCTCCCCATGTGGGGTTGGGCTGCCCTCCCGGGCAGGGGAGGCTTTGTCGTAGTAGTAGCATCGTTTTTAAACGGCTTTGTCGTAGTAGGCTTTGTCGTAGTAGGGCATCGTTTTTAAAAGAATTGGCTTTGCCTTTGAAGGCGAAGGGAAGGCGGCGACAGGAGCACCTAAAGCTGAGTGTCTCCGCCAGGCTCCGGTTGTAGGGAGGGGCCCTGGCTGGCCATGCGTGGCTGCGCCAAACACTGTGGTGTTGCTCTAAACACCACAGCAGCATGGGAGAAGGAAAAACAATGGTGGTGGAAGGTCTCCCAATACGAAGTGCCCCACCAACGCCGAGGTCAACATTCAAGCTGTCGCTGCCCACCCACCCAAGGATGCAAGGGGGGGAATTAAGTCACCTCAGAAAAGATGGCCTAGCTATTTTTTCAGGGGTCAAAAAAAAATAAGGCCTGGCTTTATTTGGTGAGAAACACAGTAGATATTTGTCCAGTATTTGAAATAGTTTTAGCAAATCTCCTTGTGCCTTTTGTTCAAGTATTCAAATGTATTTCTTACTACTTTGTAATACAGTTCTTAGTTAAAATTCTTTTGGGCAATTTGTTTTATCAATGTAACTGTTCAAAGTAATTACTATTCCGTACAACTTGAAGCTTGGTATACCATGGATAGATATAATGCAATAATTTCATCTTGGACTATAAATAAGTAAATAGAGAAATTGAAAGAAAAAATTCCTCTCCAGGACTCATCAATGTATAATTCAAACAATTTCAGAAAGTAGTTGTATGGCATGTTTTTTGTGTTGTATCTTATAATATATAAACTAAATATGAAATATATTTTTAATTGCATACAAGGAAAAAATGCTTAGATTTGCTGTTATGTTAATATTGTTGATGCAACAATGCACCTTTTTTCCACTTTAAATTTTAGTTTTCTTTTCTGAAGAAAAGTTTGACAAGATGTTCATATATATAAACAGAAGTTAAAATATGATGTGCTTGAAATTATTACAATTGAAATATTTTCTATTCTGACCAGAATAAAAATTAGCACCAGCTAAAGATTTGTTGTTCTAAAAATGTCTTAACAAGTAGAATAATCTGGATTAAATGAAAGATATATTATAGCTATAATTCTAAGAAACAGAAGAGCCGGTTAGAGAGTAGTTTTGACTTAGAACACTTTCTTGGTGAACAAGATTGAATATGAAAAGAAATACAAGACCATCAAATTTAATTTAATCTTTAGTGGCAGTTTATTATGTGCTGGTTGCCCTGTTGCTGGATTGCGAGACTCTGCTCATGGTCACTCATGCCTTGGTCACTTCCTGATTGAACTGTTGGAATGTACTCTACATGTGGCTATACTTTAGGAGAATTTGGAAACTTCTGCTGATGCAAAATGTAGTAATGTGGGCAATTATGGATGCTTGTTGTTCAAACTATGTGAAACCTCTAGTCCGTGAGTTGCATTGGTTGCCAATATCTTTCCAGATTTAAATTGAAGATACTGGTAGATACCATTAAAGTTCTTCATGGCTTGTGGCCAGTCATCACTTGCGAGGCCATTTCTTCCTGATGGTATCTATCCACTCAGTAAGAACTGGCAGAAGAAGCATGCTCCAGGTTCTGTCTGTAATGGAGTGTCATCTGAGGGGATCCAAGAAGAGAGTCTTTGTGTTTTGGTGCCTACCCTCTGGAACATCATTCCCCTCAAGCTCAGGTTCATCCTCTCTGCTGACCTTTCGTAAAGCCTTAAAACTTGGTTTTGTCGTTGAGCCTAGGGCTCTGGATGTGTAGCTGAGCCTGAATCACAATTATGTTAATTATTTTATTGTTTTTCTCAGCTGCTATTCATATTGTTTATAATGTTATTATACACTTTTAGAATATTGATTTAAGTATTCATTAGCCACCCAGAGTCAGGTATTTGAGATGAGCAGCCGTATAAATTGAGTAGATAAATGCAACATCATTGGTGCCAAAATTTCCCTTATCACCAGCTGCTGCCAATACTTCAAAAATAAAGCATTTTTAAGAAACTAAATAACACAAAAAGGATGTTTCATTTGTTTTAATTTGTCTAGAAAAGGAAGACCAGTGTCTCATGCCTGAAGCCTGGAATGTGGACCAGGGAGTAATAACCAAACTGAAGGAACAATACAAAAAGGAGCGCAAGGGGAAAAAGGGGGTGAAGAGTAAGTGGAAAACATTGCACCATAGATTCACAAATCCTGCCTCTCTCACTTCATCAGTGCTATCTTTATTTCAATGTTTTCCTCAAACTACTTAAGGCGCTATGCATCCGGCTTGGTGTATCATTCGATACTACATTGTTTTCAGATTACGCGTCTATACCGTCGAGTATACCGTCCCACTGCAATTTCAATCTGCGCAAGAAGTTTTGAGCTGCACCAAAACTTTGTGAACGGATGAACTTTTCCGCCGTGTACGATTGTAACGCTACGACATAGGAGCAACAAACGTTTCTATGCCGTTCCATAAACATCGCCGCTGTTATCCTCTCTGTACTCTGGGCGATCCTTCGCAACTCAATATCCGCTCGCAGCTGAAAATGGAAAGAGGGAGAAGAAAAGGTACATTGGACGTCTACACCATCATATAGTAGCACGGAAATAAGAAAGGATGCGTAATGAACGTGGTTTGCATCTAATAATACATCCGGCACGGCAACCTCTTTCCTTTTGGCATACAGATGCATCCACTTCAATCCCTATGCGTCCGGCTTTGGCAATTATCCCTGTTAACCCCTTCGGACGGTGTCATCCCCTTCCATCCGCTTTTCATCCGGCTAGGCTTCTATGAACATCGTTAACAATCCCGCGACAATATCCCACATCTGTTCTTTTCCGTTCTTTTCTTTACTGTTTATATGCAATATTTTCACACACTTTTTGGAGCGGATTGACAACGGATGGAGCCACCCCAAAATTTGCTTGTCCGCTGTGTCCCTTTATGGAGCGGATGACAACGGATGGAGCCACCCCCAAAATTTTGCTTGTCCGCTGTGTCCTTTATGCATACGTTTTGCATACGTTTTGCATCTGTCGGCCAGTGGGACCGGGCCTTTACTCTTTTTCTTTGCTGCTCCTGACTGCTTTCCAGTTTACAGTTATCAGGGGTGGAAATTAATGCTACTTGAAATCTAAACATGTTGGTAATACTAATATTGTGTACATTGACAAAACAATGTACAAAATACATTTGAATAGGATTTTTGACAACTCCATAACACATCTTGCTAAGTTTTGTCCAAACCAGGCAATATTTATGTGAGAAAACTTTTGTAGCATAAATAGCATTGTGTCATCTCTCCTTATCTGCATTTCTGGGATTTTGATGTCAAAGATAACACTGCAATAAGTGGGAATTAATATTTTCTCTCTTTCTATATTACCTAAATTTATATTTGTCTATATTATGACCAAGTCCCAAAGAGCCATTCCATATTTCTTTATGTTACAGATGACTTGGACTTTCCATTTTTCTGTAGAGCAGTTTTTAATAACACAGATTGTTGATTAATCTGAAGGCAGCCTTTTGACTTTCAGTGCAGATTTTTTTCACAAATTTATTGTCTTTATGACAGCCGTAGGGGAAGTTCTCTTTACATTAAGTCAATAAGTGTAATGGATGTTATAAAAAGACATTTCTTGCTTTCCCTGTTTTTCTTGCCTTTTGTGCATACTAGTATTTTAAGTATGTATACATAGTTGGGTGTAGACTGTCTGAATTTAATGGCATGTTTCAAAACAGAAACTTCTGTAGTGCTGGGAATATTGCAGTAAAAAAGGAACAACTCAGATAATGAACTTAGTGTTGATTATTCCCCATTAGGAGAATGACCACACACAGGGAGACATTGTGAGAGTGGTGAAAAATAACACACAAACAGCACACAGCTACACTGTATAGTAAAATGCAGGCTTTTACTTCCAGTAAAACCATTAAGCAAAGTTCAACAAACAGTCCTAAGTCATTCACGGTTAAAGCAGTCAGTTTTCAGTCCAGGGATAATCCAATAACAAAGTCCAGTATCAAAAACAGTTCAGTAACAGACTTACATCAAATCTAAGAATAACGATGATCAGTAACAGTCAATAGGGAAAAATGCAGGAACGGCAATACTCTCAGCAACAACAGAACAACCCAGGTTTCTGGCTTCATCTTATGGCCCTTTGAGGAACCACACCCAATTACAATTTTAGCATTCCCTTAAAGAGACAGTATTAAAATGTCTATCCTGGTTTATAAATTTTCCAACCCAACTGTGAGGTGACTTACATTCCTAACACTTAGTATATAAATAATGAAACCAATATGTAAAAACTGAGAGTAGAAAATTTTGGTCTGGACATATCCTTAACAAGAGTGATAAGTTCATAAATTAATTTCTACCTTTGTTTATATTTTAATGTTTGCTTCATGGAGGTCATGCTGTTCTCATAACTTGAATGCAGGGCTTGAAATGGAAAAATATATTATTTATTAAAATTACTGTTGATATAATAACTGAATTAAGTTAAATGATATATATAAACAGACAAACAATTGGATCACTTTTCAAAATTTAATTTCCAGTCCTGTATATCATTATGTTTTCCATTTTTCAAAATATAAATCATAATGCAGACATTTTCTCAATATACAAGTCATAGATTTAAAATTCATATACAGAAATTGTATTTATAAATGCATTTAGAATAATACAAAAGTTTACATAATAATGAAGGGTACCATTGAGGTTGACATTTTACAAGGTGGTTAATTTAAATTATTGAGATGTTTGCAACACTGATTTAATGAATTAGCTTATTGCCAATTGTTAGGTACATTATTTTGTACTAATTGCTAATTTTTAGTATTTTTTCTAAAGTGGTTTGTAGTATTAGCTCTCTTACTATCATGGAATTAAAAAGAATAGTTCATATTTTAACTGAATTACTGTTAATATGAGACAGTGCAAAAACATTTGGTATTGAACATAACATAAATATAATGGCAAAAGACACACTGGACACTGGAATTTGATGAAAAATACTTGTAATATGCTGTGCATACTCGTTCATATCCATAAACCAATGAATAAGGTGACTTATGAAGAATGAATGAAGTTTTTTAGATATGATGAATAAGAAGTTGTGTATATTTGCTTCAGAAGTCATTGGGAGGCATTTGTTAAGAGGAGAAACATGTATCTCATGAAGCCTTTTGAGAGAACATGCTCATCACTTAGTAAATTCTTTTTATTCCTCCACTTGAATTTAACAGGAAAGATAAACAAGGCCTGTTCACTAATTTGAGATTTCACATAACTAAACTTGTAGCATCTGTAGCAGTCCTATCCCCCTACCATATCATTCTGTCAAAACATTACACAACATTATTAGCAGAAATTGGAAGTTTGCCCAGCTTCTCAGACTTTCATATCTTTTTTTGCTTTAAGTATGGAAGCTTAAAGCAACTGAGCTGGTCTGAGCCAATCAGCTTAAAAACTAAGCAGTATTATCTGCTAGCTCCCTTCATATTAGATTTTGGAACATTTGCCAAATAGATTTGAGTCTATCTATTCTTGTCCAGTATTCCATAATTTAGAAATCGGAATAAGATGAATAAGTAATGTGAATTGAAAATACACACAATGCAAGTATCAGGCTTTTAAATACCATATTTCAAGTAGCGTAGACTGCCTGAGTTCCATCAGTTTTCAAATATAACATGGCTTAGTTAATTCATCTTGCTGATTGTTAACGTATATTGTAGCTTCCTAAAAGTTTACTTTTCAAAATTAATTCCCAATACTGATTTCACAAATGGAATTAGCATCTGCAAATTATATTTCCTTTCCCATCCTTATTTTTGTGAAAACATTCTCATCAGAGTTTTCGAGAACACTTCTTGACCAGTGTGAGTTTTATCCCTTAGAAATGTGGGATAGGCAGTTGACAAAATGACTTCCCAAATACATAAACATGGTCTTTGTGCTGGCTTCCGCTCTTCAGTAATAGATACAGATATCTAGTTTTATGCTGTCACCTCACCAGTATTGCAGCCTCTGTCACCTAGCAGATGAATCATGTTAAGCTTGATAAATGGGAAGCTATTTTGCAAGATTTATTGTTTGTCACACTTGACAAAAAGAGTGGGCATGTAAATTAATATGCAAATTAATAATGTGTAGTCCATGTGTGAGGTAAAGACTTGGGGGGATTTGAACAGAAATTCTTTGGTAAACTATGTGGAACCCAATCATTTATGAAACTCACAGCACCTCTCTTTTGAAGCCTTAGAGGTAACGATGGGCAAAATTGATTGCTCCTTCCATCTCTTCCAAACAAAATTTGGCTGATAAAAATGGTGTGAAGTCAAGTAGCATTTTGCCATTACAGAAATTGTAGTACAGCATCTGTTCAGGACAAAAGGCTACTGAAAAGGAAGTTAATTTTTATAAGCTACATTAATGTAAAACTAATGAAGTTCTTTTATCAGAAAAAAATTTAAATGTAGAAATCTGAGTTGGAGGGGCCTGAGTGTTCAGGTATAAAACTAGATTTAATTTTGCTCTGGTCGATGATAATTGTCAAATTTTATATATTATATATTTGCACTTTTTAAACTTGAATTAAATTTATGTGCAATCAAAACAAATATCCAGAGTCCTACTACCATTTAAGAGTTTCATCAATAATAATGGGTCAAATAACTGATATGAGAATATTTCTAAGATTGGCAAGGCTATTGTAGCAAGACCTTGTGAGCAGCATTACATTCAGATTTGTGTTGGAATGCTTTTAGCTACTAACAATGGCTGTATTTACTAGAATAGGAAAAACAATTATGGACTATGGGTAAGATATTTTCCCATTCTTAATTAAACTTACAACAGGAAAAACTACCGAAGATATGTTTCAGCCTCAGTCCTTTATAAAACAGTCAAAACAGGGATGTGGGAAAATGATGGAGCAAAACACAGGTAAGTGTTGAGAAAGGCATGGGGTCTTTACCACATGTAGTTTGAGGAAGAGCAAAAACAGTTATTCTTGCTTGGTTTTATTTATTTTTCCCTCCTCTTTTTTTTTTTTTTTAAAGTAAATCACTTTTTAAAAGATTGTTGCACAACTGATAAAGCTGCAGCCCTACCCATTTGGGGAAATTTTCAAAACTTGTGCAAAAAAATACAATTCACAAGTATTTTAATATTCAGAAAAACTTTGTGTTTTATCATTTGCTTTCACTTGGTTTTATTTTACATTTTGCAAGTTCATAAAGTGAATAAAAGTGTGAATGTACGTATGCACACCTTTGTTGTCATTATCTCTTCTCAGCACCTCATTTCATGCTTTTAACTTAGTTGTTACTGAAGTTAGTCCTCTCTACTTGAATCACATTCATGTTTTTCTTTGCTCAAGGTAGCACCCATTGCCATTAGTGCCAGAACAACTTTGACAGTGTTAATGCTAATCCAACCTTTGCACTTTTTTTGGCCAGGACCCAACAGGTCAAAACTGCAAGATATGCTTGCTAATTTGAGAGATGTTGATGATCTCCCTGCATTACAGCCTTCTGTTGTGCCACCCACGCGACCCAGTACTTCACGGCTTTTCGAGCAAGAGATCAATCGAACAGATGAAGGTAAGAAGTATGGGGATACAGTATACATAAAATATAGGTGTAGGCTTAGCTTAGGTTTAACTTCTAAGACAATCTTAATATTTGTAAGTATTAACATTTTATCTTAATAAAACTATTGTTTTAAAAATTAATGTTGTATTAGGTAATTCAAGTTGTTTTAAATAGCCTTAGTATAAGGCTGCAATTTTTGTTTATTAAAGTAAATAGGATAAATAAATAAATACATGGTTGAGGGTCCCTCCCATTTTAATGTATCCCAGTATTACCCAATATTCAAAATAGTAATTTTAGTTAATTAGATCAAAATTTTAAAATCTAACCAAGTAATTGATCAAAATTTACAACCTAGATTTATAAAAACTTTAATACAATTGATAGTACTTTTAAAAATGGACTGCCATTTGTCAGAAATAGTGTAGGATCTCCTGCTTGGGCGGGGGGTTGGACTAGATGACCGACAGTACAAGGTCCCATCCAACTCTTAATCTATTAAGTATTTTCTGTCTGCCTTACATGACTAATTTTGAGGGGGGAACTCTCCACATAATTGTTCCATAATAAAATGACAGCTCTATATCAAATACAGACAGACACCTATTGCATCCTTTAAAAAAAAATAATTCTAGAAGTTCTTGGTAATTGGTAATGTCAGTTGTTAAATTAGTCCTGAGTTCAGTGAAACTAGAATTGGTGCTAGTTTTTTTTAATGTTTATGGTTTTACAAGATATATATTAATTATTGATTGGGGGCTGTCCAGTGTTTGATATAAGATGAGCAGCTATATAACTATTTTAAATAAATCAAATAAAGCTAGATTTTCAAAAACAAGTCATTAAATTGGTAGCACTTTATATACCATTTTTCAATTTAACAGACATTACCCAAATGGCTTTTAAATTTAAACTGGACAGATGAAATGGAAACCTATAAACAAAAGAATCAAACAGGAATTTTATAAATATTTTGAAGTAGCAGCAGAACCATACTGATAATATTATGCTAAAACTCATCAAACTAAGAATTAAAAGATAGTGTAAAAATAATGCAAGCTAGTGAACCTTGATCATTTTGGTGTCCTCTGTTAATCTAAAAATATCTGGTTACTAGACTAAAATAATGAATTCGGGAAAATTGAGCAATTGCAAAATTTGAATAGGAAGATTTGTATACACTTATATAGGATTCTTGAAATGTTTTTGCTAATGAGAGCTACTTATAATTTATGAAAAATATTCTGAGGCGCTAGAAAAATACTGAACATAAATGGCTTGATAAGAATTATTAAAACTGTCCAATACTAGATTTATTAAACATCATAATATCATTAAAATCTTTCTGGGAGAATATTACTTGATAAAATTAAGCAAACGAGAAATTAAGAAAATTATGAAATGAACTGATCTAAGATTACATCTTGCAAGTTCATCTTGTGGTAATGTATTTGAAAGAATCAAATAAAAGGAAAAGTTCAAAGTGCTGGTGAGTGTAGTTTGAGCAAGATGATTATTCCCTTGTCTTCCAAAGTTCTAAACCTGATGAGAGATCATTGGTTTGCAATCTCTTCAGGAGGAACAACTGTAGGGAACACTTGTGTGTGATCTCAAGTTCTTTCCTTGTCTGGAGAGGAATTACAAAAAAGATGGTCTGCTCACCAGCTCTTCATTTCACTGTGGTCTTTTAGCAGAGCCGTCTTCAGTTTGCCATTTCTTCCTCAGAAGTCCCAGGTTTTTTTGTTTTTGAAATGGTATTAGTAATTGAAGTTGTCTTCATGCAAAGCGTTACCATGTTTTGGATTCATGTGTGTTCTGTCTTTCAGTAGAAGCTTTAACATTCCCTCCTTCTTCTGGGAAATCTTTTATTATGGGAACAGATGAGGCCCTTGAGAGTGAGCTTGGCCTTGGGGAATTGGCAGGCCTCACAGTAGCCAATGAAGCAGATTCACTGACATATGATGTAAGTGCTAATCTCTTAATGTTGCAGTTATTTTGGTTTTGAACAGTGGTAAAATTCTTTAATGACACCGAGAAGCTTTTAATTAGAAAAGAAGAATGGTTGTATCCTTTCCAAATATTATTAAAAGGTATATTTCTTAAGCTGCAACTCAGTTTATGAGATGAATAAATGAATAGATCAACATAGATTTTAAACTGAGTCAGAAAGGGGAAAATAGATTGCTTATGCAGATATAGGTTGCATATGGGACAGATTCAAATGTTTAACAATACTCAGATGTTAAAAATCCATTGTGTTTTTGTTTGAGATCTGCTGAAATCGCCTGCAAACATTTGATGTAGTAGTACTCAATGGTGGTAATAAATTCTGATTTTCCAAAACATTTATTTTAAGGTCTGCTATAGAGTGAGAATTCAGTGCATGAATTTAAAACCAAGAAATGGCTGTGAAGGAAGAGCCAAGATGAGAATTAGAGAGAAAGAGGGGAAACATTTCTTTGCAGGTTATATCCAGAGCTGTTTTGTAGATTACAGTATACATTTCTGATTGGCTATTGAAATGTGTTTAATGTGTTACTGTAATACAGAGATTCATACCTGATTTGAAAAAAACAGTAGCATTGTAACTTCTAACATTTTGCTAGTCTTTACTGAGCATTTGATAACATTACAATGAAGTACATATTTTGTCAAGTGATTAATAAAATTTGTATTAGTATATTCCCATTGGGTTTTCTAATTTTTGTTCTTGTTACAATAGATAGCAAACAATAAAGATGCTCTGAGGAAGACATGGAATCCTAAGTTTACTTTAAGGAGCCATTTTGATGGAATAAGGAGCCTGGCTTTCCATCCAATTGAACCAGTGTTAATTACCGCTTCAGAAGATCATACTTTAAAAATGTGGAATTTGCAAAAAACGTCTCCAGCAAAAAAGTAAGTTGATGGCTGAAATAGATACATTCCTGTAGGGTGTATGTTGAAGAAATATAACAGCAAAAATGATGTTTTACATCTGATTTATCTTCCATGAGAGTAATTTAGAGAATGTTAGGTGTAATATTGTTTGTTCCAATAGTGCTTTTTCAAGAGGTGACTGGACTTATCCAGAGCCGAAGAAGCTTCTTGGATGAGAAGTGAACCGTCTTCTAAGAAAAACAAGAAAGTCCAGTTGCCTCTTGAAAAAGCATCTTTGTGACAACCATGGCCCGGATGACTGAAAATCTCTATAGAAATTTGCAATGTTGTTTGTGTGCAGATAGAAGGCTCCTTAAATTCACAAAGAGAACTGGGAAATAGAGAAAGTTTCCTATTGGAGAAAGGGGGTGGAATAGTACTATTTTACAGTTTCTCTTGCAGCCATTTTGGCAGTGGTTGTATCATATACATTAAATAAGTGTACAATCAAGCTCCTTTGTACAAAAAACCCTAAGTTTATTTATATACTGATGGGGTCTGAACATGACGAACCAGAAAAAAAAAAACATCTGGTCCTAGTGAAGAGTTGGCATTGCAGCAAAAATTTGATATTGCAGCAAAAGTGAAGAATGCAGATTCCATCCTATGCAGATCACTAGGAGAAGAACTGATAAATGCCTTTATCATAACTTTATGGTATGTCTGCATCTGAAATATTGTACACAGTTCTGGTTCTTGCATTTGTAAAATGATATAATACAACTGAAAAAAATTCAGAAGAGGAAAACTAAAATGATCAAGAGGGTTATTGTTCTTGAAAACTCATTATATCTTTGAATGCCCAAAAATAATTGTGAGGGGAGGAGCATCTCTCTGTCTCATGCTTGCAAATGCATCAAGCTGGTTATTGTGAGAGACAAAATGCCAGGCTAAGACAGTTATTGACCTGATTCTGCAAGGTTGTTCTTGCAATAACTTAAATAATAACTTAATTTTTATTTTTGTTTAGGAGCACCTCACTCGATGTTGAACCTATCTATACTTTCAGAGCACATAAGTAAGTAAATGTGAACAAAAAGGTAGAATGTAATTTTGTTGGTGCAGATGTAACACTGCAGCTTTGCTTAAAAGAGAACTGAGGGATTATGTAAACCATGAAATAGTGGTGAGCATTTGCTTCATTTTGTGGTTGAAGCTGAACTCACCACACATTGAATGTTTCTAAACATATCTTGTATGCTTGTGGTAACTAAGAAACTCATACAGTGTACTGGTGGTACAGTTGGCTGAATGATTGCATTGGTTTCTCTTGCTGATATTGCTGTTATCTCTATGGATTATGCAGAATACAGAGGTAATTCTTAGGAGGTCTTAAGTTTTCTCCCACAAGTGATAAAGGAATAGATTTGGGGAGCATACATAGGAGATTTATTTGTGTTTAATGTGGTATGCTGCATGCTAGCTCTTCATTTCCAAGACAAAAAATATATGGACATCTATGATTTCTACTGTAAATCAGAGTTATTAGTGTCAGATAACTATCTTTCATTAGGGGAAAAAATCTCTAAATCAGTGCTATCATAACATACTTTCTCTTACAGCAGTCCAGTGCTTTGTGTAGTGATGAGTAACAATGGTGAGCAGTGTTACAGTGGAGGCACTGATGGCCTCATCCAGAGTTGGAATACTACAAATCCAAATATTGATCCTTATGATTCATATGGTTAGTGATTCTTCTTTTGTTTCCTTTTATTTTTACATGTTTTGCAAACATATTCCATTGCAGAAAAAACACTCTATATAAATCCATGCCCACCCCAGCTCTGTAATGGGGGAAAGCGTTGTGATACATCACGTGACAGCAACATGATGGCGTGAGTTTAACACCCATGATTTAGAATAAACTCATAATTTCTTGATTAGAAGGACCAATTGGTTTTATAAAAAAATAAGGTAGTTCTTTTAAAAAGATAGTGATACTTTAGTTTAATCAAGCCTCTAAACTGTATGAAAATATTTTTTAAAACTTGAAATATATGGTTTTGTTCTCAGATCCTTCCATTTTAAGAGGTGCACTTGTAGGCCACTCAGATGCAGTCTGGGGTTTGGTTTATAGTGGAACACACCAGCGCTTGCTCTCTTGTTCAGCAGATGGCACCATACGTTTATGGAAGGCTTTGGAGATCTGTCCTGCTTTAAATATATTTAATGATAATCAAGGTACTGTACAATCTTCTGTTTCTTAGAATGCATTGTATTTGCTTCTAATACATACACACATACACACACACATACGTATGTACGTACAGTACATACATACATATTTATATAGTATTATAGTATAGTTTTATTATATTTCATTACTTGTTTATACTTGTTAATGATCAGAATAAAAACTATTGGCTTGTTTTCAATGTGTGTTGTATTACAGTGGTGGCTAGCCTTTTTGGGCTCCTGTCCTAAAAAATTGTGAGTGCGCCAGCGCGCCCACACTCATGTGCCAGCACCCCCTGTGCACGCGCAATGTGCACCCCCTGCGGTCCCTGTGCATGTGCATGCAATTCCCCCCCCACACACCACCCCCTTACCTGTACTGCATTTCACAGCTGAGTTTTTGGCTGGTGTGAGGCCTTTTTTGGCCTTCCAGAGACTTGGAAAAAGCCTCTGCAAGGCCTTTCAGGACAAATTATAGGCCTGTTTCATGACTTCCAGTATTACAGGAAGTGACGAAATGGGCCTATAATTTGGCCTGAGAAGCCTTGCAGAAGCCTTTTCGAAGCCTCTGAAGGCTAAAAAAGGCCTCAAACCAACCCAAAAAATATCAGCTGTGAGGTGTGCACATGCACAATGAGGTAAGTTTGCCTGTGGTTCTCAAGCCAGCACAAATGGCTCTGCATGCCACTTGTGGAATGTGTGCCACAGGTTTGCCATCACGGTTGTATAAGATCAGTAATTTTTAAAAGGAATTACTATTAGAGAACATTCACTCATTTTTTAAGAAAACATACATCTTAGAAAACGTTTTTTATTTTCTACATACAACTGGAAATTGAAATGTAATAGTAAATCGTAGATTATATTCAATTATATATTCTGCCAGTCATAGGAATGAGTACCACCAATGGATAGAATTCTCCCTCTGCCATTCACTCCATCATCACTTCATATCTCTGCCATAGGATTTGGATGCATGGTTTAAGGTGGATGGACATTGTGAAGAAAGAAAAAGAAACAGGTCTGCTCACAGGAAATCAAGAGGAAGTTTTGTATTTGATAATAAGATAATATATTCCTATCAAATATGGTATAAGACTCCAAACTGGAGAAAGTGTGTGCTCTTGTATTGTATGACAGATAATGTAGTCATTCCTGGAGAAAGAAATTATTAATATTTTCTAAATGAGCAGTATTCAGAAACTTGCCTTAAGATAGTTCTATCATTCTGTGGAATAAATATTATAATTTGAGACTCTTGTGGATGGCTTCATTGGAATATTCATATCAAATAGTAATGAAAGCAACACATTGATTATTCATTTAAAAAAAATACTACTCTGGTTATTCAAAATTTTCCAGTAATATATTTTTATCCAATTTTGTGCAACATGTGTTCTCTTCCTATAACTGTTATCATTTTAGCTGTTGGTGGAATTCTTTTTATAGAAAAAATGGCATAGCTAGATTCATTTTTATGCTGATTCCACTTAATTTTTCACTGAGTATTTTTTATGCTTTTTTGTTCTGATGTTACTCTGGTTGGGTAAATCTTGAATTAAAGATACACACACACACACTTAAGATTTTGGTGGTTTTACTGTTGAGAAGGATTTCTCCTGTTCCAACACTTCAACAATTGTTTATTATGCCATTAAAATCATATTTCTTGGATTATTGTCATTTGAATACTCATGCTAAAATGAATATAGCTATTAGGTTATAATTTCACAGTAACTGTTTAAACTTATTTTGTACCCTGGGCATTCTTTTTGTAGAAATGGGAATTCCATCATCTGTGGATCTAGTGAGCAGTGACCCAAGTCTTATGGTAGCATCATTTAACACTGGATATACAAGCATTTTTAACATGGAAACAAAACAACACATTCTTACTTTGGAGTCCAATATAGATACTAGTATGTATTAAATATTGCAAAAAGGGTTGTGGGGAGAGGATATTTGTAGGATCATTATCATTATTTTTTGCATACTTTAATTTGTTGAAAACCTTCAAAAAAAAGTTGATGCAGTGTGTCTGTCTATATGGCTGTCAAATTATCGAAGCATAATGGAGAAAATTGTAATGAAGTTTTAAAAAGCAAATGGAATGAATGAAGAAGAGAATTTGTTTTGATTTGGAGTCATAGAAGGCTATGGAATTGATTAAGCCCCCCAAAAAACCATTTAAAGGGAACTTCTTGAAGAACCCCTAACAAAAATTGCCACCAAGAAACAAAAAAAAAATAGAAAGAAAATTAGTAAAGAAGCAGCTTCTAATATTTTTTTGACAGTACTTACAAATGCATTTATATTTTATCCTTTCTGACTAAGATTACACCATAAATTTCTTCTTTCTACATCTTACCTTTTCTAATCTTCAAATCCATAAATCACAGTTTATTTTTCTAATTTTCAAGCAAAAATTCCATAAAGGATTTCTAGTTATTGACAAATGTGTTTGTTGATCTTTCTCCAATCAAATAAGTTAATTTTGCTATTTCTGCTAGTTCTGTCATTTTCACTAACCATTCCTCTGTTGTGGATATTTTAGAAACTTTTCATTTTTGTGCAATATATATGTAAACGTTGCCTAGATACTTCCAATTTTACGCGGGAGAAAACCCGAATAACCAAAGATCCATATACATATACATACACATACACATACATACATATATACATACATACATACATATATATATCTTTGGTTATTCGGGTTTTCTCCCGCGTAAAATTGGAAGTATCTAGGCAACATTTCGATGAAGTCTCATTCATC
>BHFT01046877.1:0-33993 GCA_004320025.1 Laticauda laticaudata
ATTATATTATATTATATTATATTATATTATATTATATTATATTATATTAACTATTCCTGTGCTGTGTTATATAGCAGATGAGATAGGATAGTTCATTGGCATTGTTGTGGAACTTATACATTCTGCTTGTGACTGGCATAATCAATTTCTGACAAAATATGAATTATCACCAACTGAATTGTGAAAAATTTAGCATAGGCATGTATTTGCTTTCCCTTCCCTCCCTTCCTCTCCCATCTTGTCCCCTACATATTACTGGATAGTAGATCATGAAGTTTCAGTCCATAGAAACTATGTCATATTTAAAGAAGGTAATGTATGTTTGGTTTTGCGCTCAAAATGAAACAGCTATCTTCATTTGAGATGACTCCATTAAAGAAATGAGAGAAAACCTGTACATTCAACATAGGTTTATAAAGTCCTTACCAAATAGCAGCATTTAGGAAAAATATAATGATAACTGTTTTGATGAATATGTGTCATAGTTCATTTTTTTGTGTATAAATCCATAGGTTTATTTGGCACTATTGTAAGCAAAAAATTTTATGTGTTAAACATAATTGGACATAGGCTCATTTACTTCAAGATTTCTATGTATTGTATCAAGAAAACGTGTTAGATACATTCTGTCACTTTAAATTGTTTTCCTTTTTTAAATGTTTGAAATAGAACACAGGATCAAGGAAAATAATTATCTGAGGGAAGGGAAAAGACATGTAATAATTTGGATGTATTTTAACTGCATCTGACTTTCTCTCTCTTTTTTTTTCTGTACTAATAGCTACAAACCAGCAGGGTTTATTTTCACATTTGCATTTATGTAATGGCACAGTCAGTTGCTTGATACTTGCAGTCTCAAGAAATTAATAAAAAACAGCACACAATCATATATTTAAAAATCCTGGATAATTTTATGGCCATTAATAATGTTTCTAGCTACAGTGATGAGACAATAATAATTACATGTCATATTTTGAGCTGTTATAATGTCATCATCTGCCAAGACAAGCAGATTACTCTTTGTAGAACCTACTTTTTGCAAAGTATAGTATATTTTTAGTAGATTTGATTTTTCAATGAAATTTGTTTTGATTAACACATAGAAGGAAAAATGGCTCCAATATTATACCATCTCTTTTTATTTTTATTTTCCTTTGTCCAGACTATCACTCAGCCCACAAAAATAAAAATAAATCATTTCTTTTTTTTAAAGCCCTAATTTTAAAGGAAAAGTTAAAAACAAAACAGAAAATGAAGACTGTTATTTCATGGAGAAAAGAAAATTGGAAGGGCAGAAGGTCATCACATTAGCTAGGTGTACTCTCACATATAATAACTTTAATATAGCCATAATGTACACTTTACAAAAATGAAACACTAATAATGCAATGTAGAGAGTTATGTTTTTGTGTGTTTCCCCAGCTATCAAGGTAGTTAAAGAATCAATTAAGTAGAAAGAACAGGCTCCTCTTCCATTCTAAGAGAGTAGCATTACTGAGATTAATAATGTCAAGTTCATGATTTCAGACCCAAACTTGTGACTTCTTAGTCTAAGAACATAATTAATTAAAGTGTTAGTGCTAAATGCAGTTTCTTATGCTAGTATGCATGTAACTTATTTTGCATGGTGTACCAAATTTTGTTTTAGTTTTATTTACATTATTGTTATTGCACCTAGTATAACAAAATTAAATCCCATCTTCAGTGTACATTATAACAATAAAAATAAATCACAAACACACATCTTTCACATTCTGTACAATTGAATGGAAAACTCCTGATATTGCATTAATGTTGCATTATACAGTAGATTAGAACTTGGGTTATGGCACCTTGGTTATAGCAGCAGAACCTGGATAATAGCACAAAAAAGCCAAATATATATAAACAAAGTATATGCTAAATATGACTTTAAAAAAAGGATAAGTGGAGATCTTGCCTATAGAACAATTAAAATGTTCTAAAAGGTTTTTTTTTAAGGAAAGATGATATGAGACTTTAGTGGGCAGATACAGTATGGAGAGATTTTTAAAAAGGCTGTTTGGGTTAGAAAATTGGAAGGATTAGAATACCTAGATTTGAGTGATATGGTTTCTCAAAAAACATCTTGCTTTAAGAATTCCTTAACTCCTGTACTGCTTTACATTCCTACCATTAACCTGGCATTTAATAGATTTGATTCTCACATGTATATAACATTAATAGTGTGTCTTTATTTATTTATTTATTTATTTTGAGGGAGAATGTCAGTTTGTTTATATCCAGCAGCTTACGGTATATGCATGCCTTAAAAATGATGTTGCATAATGAAGAACAGTCTCCGTGACATATTTGGCTTTGAAACAGTGTTAGTGATGCCTGTTTTATTTTAGTCAATAATGGATATATTTGACCTGATAAAATCATTTCATGAGTAAGCTGGAAAGAAGCTATACACATTCTTTTTCCACCTTGTAGAATCTTTTCAAATGAGAAGCAGGCTTGTTGAGATGTGAATATATGGCAGTAGATGATGCAGGAATAACAGTTTGTTCATTTGTTACATTTATGCTCTGTGTTTCTTTGTAAGGCATCATACATGGTTTATGTTCCATTTTTTTATTGGTAAGAGTCCTGTGAGTAAGATCAGATGAAGAAAATATAATTGTCTTAAGGTCATTCTGAATCTATTTACTTTTTGCACTTCTATGATTTATTGTTAAAAAGTCATCTCATCCATTGCTGTTTCTCTCCATTAATAAAATGGCATGGAGTCTTCTTTCTGCAAGGAAAATTCAACAATCAATTCACCCAAACTATTGCTTGCATTATTATGTCATTGCACCAACCCCTCATCATTACCCAACTTTGTTGACAATTTTAAAACATAAAAAGGTAATAAATGAGATATTATTCCTTTTCTTTTCTGTTCAAATGTGTTGAATTTTTGAGGATTAGAGCTAAACAAAGAATAGTGAAGGGTGAAGAATCATGTTAGAATCCGTATATTAGAATACTTTGAAAGCACAATTTCAATAGTTTGCATTGTAGTTACAAAGGAGTATATATTATTTACATTGTGTGTGTGTCTTTGTGTGTGTGTGTGTGTGCTTTTTTTTTGTTAAAATTTATATTTTGTTTTTCATAACTTAATCTGGGGTAGTATTGAAAAAAATATGGACAAGATGAACCTGCTGGAGACACATTAGTTTTATAATTATTTTGTTAAAAAACATTTGAGGAGATATATTTCACTGGTTATGGTACATCTGGTAGCTTTATATGGCGTTGAGTGCTGGCTAACCACAGAATCCTATATACACGCAATGAAGATGTGCATGCTCCATTGGTTATTAGATGTTCCTCTTCATGACCATATCAGCAATGACAATATGGAAGCAAATGGGCATTGATCAATATTTTTAAAAAAATGCAGAAGAAAGGCCTACAGTGATATGACCATGTTAAAAATGGCAAGACGACGAAGCAAATCAGTGCCCTTTGCATGTGCAATCAACATGTCACCTTTTTGACAGTTCCCTACATCCTACCATTCAGATTCCCCTAATCACAAATTAGGGTATGTCATTACAAAAAATACAGATCCATCTGTTCACTTCATACAAATTTAATCAATATAAGTTTGCTGTTCTAGAAAGAGGCTGTTTCATTATTTCCAGGGGTGGGATTCAAATTTTTTAACAACCAGTTCTGTGGGCATGGCTTAGTTGGTGGACATGGCTTGGTAGTCATGTTATTGGCTGGGTGTGGCCAACTCAATATCATTCACATCGAGGCACGCATTGCCTCGCCTGGCCTCTCATGATTGTGGGGATGCTGCAACAGTTGTAAGTGTGAAAAATGCTCATAGGTCACTTTTTTTAGTGCCATTGTAACTTTGAATGGTCACTCCACACAAGCAAAGTACTAGCAAAAGAGGGAAAAAAACTCCAGAGATGTTCCAGAGACAGGAAGTCTAGTCCTGCCAAGAACCCTTATAAAAAGGGTTAATGGAGAGGCAGTTTCTGTAAACAACACCAGAATGTTTCCTTCCTGCATTCCTTACAGGATTAGGCCAGTAATTTCTTGTAACAACCAGTTCTCCAAACTGCTTAGAATGTTAACAACCGGTTCTAGAAAATAGGTGAGAACTGGTAGAATCCCACCCCTGATTATTTCTATTTTGTGTCACTTGACTTCAAGTTTGTTCAGGCTATTAAAACAATGTTTTTATAACCATCTCTAAGCTGATGGTACTGCTTTCTTTGAGTTTAAGCACATAAAGGGGTGATAACTAGCATATATCACATGATGTTTCTCTGCCTGTAAAAATATAATTCTACTCAGAAGTAATCACACAAGATTTACTCACATGCTTTGTAGTTAGTTACTCACAAGATCTAGTGTTTCAGAGTTCATTATTCTATGCATTGCTCTTATCCAAACTTTTCTTTGCTTGAGTTGATTCACATGTTTATGATAATTAGCATATTCTAAGGAGTACTGGAAGTAACAGAAAAAATAGATGCAGTGAAGTGATGTCACTGAAGGGCTTGTAGTTGAAATCATTTGCCTCTTGGGGTACCAGTTCTGGGAGACATTAAAACGTTTCATTAATGTTTAACATGCGTATTTCAGTCCTTTTTTCTTACCACAGTCCTTTTTTCCCCTCACTCATTGATATTTGAACATAGATCTTTTTGAATATTCATATTTTTATTGGAATCTACTAATATAGTTGAAATATTAATTTATATTGCTAGTCAATGTATGTATGATATGCTATATGCTAAATAAATAGTCCTGAAAATAAGTCAAGGTTACATGCCATCACTGACATTCTTTGACATCTTGGTTATAGAGGTAGATTTAAATATTACATAAAGTCTGGATGATGCTTGGGTGCTTGGTAGCACTGCTGCCAAGAATTTTATGGACTACAGGAGGTCCTCCCAAACCCCAGTCCGTGGATCAGCACTGGGCTGCGGCATGGCAGAAATTGGGCCACACGAACAAACAAAGCTCTATCTGCAGGATGTAAGCAGCATAAAAACCATGCCCTCTTTGGTCCTCAGAAAAACTTCTCTCCATGGAACAGATTCCTGGTGCCCCAAAGTTGGGGGCTGCTGTACTACAGTAAGATCGAGGGTCTTGTGTTTACCATCATTCTATATTCTAGCTGAATAATATCAGAAATGGAGTTCTGGAGAAGGCAACTCCCAGACATGGGCCTTTGATACCTACATTGTCTATACAGGAAGACCATTGACATCCTCATTTCACCATGTATGAATTAACTTTGAGCTCTTCTTTGAAGATGCTTTGTCATTTAAATAGTTATTAGAATTTGAATACTATATACAGAAATATGTGGCTCAATGAAAATGCATTTCCTATACCCCGATTCCAACCATTCAACTAAAAGCATTCTTTTATGCATTTACAAGAAAAATCTTTACTCAACAATATCCTTAAATATCCTTCATCCTTAAAAGAATGAAAATGGAAACTAATATCCACTCATTAACATTATTCATTGTCCTAAGAAAGGCATCTCCATTTGTTCAAGAGACAGAAGACCAAATATAATTCTAAATGCCTATACATAGTTTCCTTGATGTTAAAGAATTGTAAAAGTATATTCAATCAATATATTAAAATACTGTATATTGAAATGATTCAACAGTAAGTAATTTCAGGAATGTTGCCATTCCCCCCCTTGACTGTTGAAATTTCAGCATTATCCTTAATTTTAGTTTGATTTAAGATAGAGACCAATAACAGTCTCATCTTTTTCAATTTCCTTGTGTTAAACTTTTCTAACACTTCTGTTTGTAGATTCATCAGTCTGGTAAAAAAATTTTTTGAACTAATTGTTTTCAGTCAATTTGGTTTTGGTTTTCATATTGATCCAGGATTGCTTTTTTTTATTTTTAGCAGCTGTAAGACTGGGAAAAAAAATTAATGGAACAAGCAAGGTGCAATAGGGAGTGTCTTGAAAGTCAAGCATAGTTCCTCATGGTATATCCTGTATTTTTTTTTTTTTTTTTGGTCACACTGTTATTTCAAGACTTTTTGAAGAGTTCTTTAACTATACAATTTCATCAAAACTACATATTAGTTTTATTTATTTTTTTCACCTATGGCATCTACAGAGGTCATGCAATCAGTGATATACAAATTTAGTTTAAATAAAGCATCAGCAAACACACACACACACACACACACACACACACATTCTGGAAATAAACACCAATTGCGTCTTATGGTCTGGAATAGCTTATCGTGCAAAAAATATGGTATTTGGGGCAAGTGCTCTGTATTCACTGGTTCGAATGACATGCTAAACTGTAGTTAATGATATGAACCAAGATGCTGTTTACTGTTCTTTGTTCACACCAATCAACTATGAGACCTTCAAGTATTTTGCTTATTTATTTTATATAAGTAATTTGTAATTTATATGAATTACTATTTATCAACTGTTATTAGTCATAATTATGATTAAAGCAACAAACCTCAAAATATGGCTAAGATTAACCACATTGTAGGTTTTGAGTTTAATACTATAGTGCTGTTATTCTAAGTACAAAATCAGAAAAGCTGCTAATCCCTTTGCAACCTTGCCAGGAAATTGAGGGAAGAGACCACAACAATTTAAGATTCACTGTGTCTTATTCATATCATGCTAAATGGTGGTGTCTTATAATTTCTGAAAAGCACCAGCATCTTTTAGGTACTTGTTGAATTTTATAAAGAGAGGTAAAGTTCATGCCAAAGGATTTTAGTAACTATATCAAATTTTTTTTAAATTACCCCAATTTTTCCTGGAAGACTGAAGTAAGACTGAAGACTCTCTCTCTCTCTCTCTCTCTCTCTCTCTTTCTCTCTCTCNTCTCTCTCTCTCTCTCTCTCTCTCTCTCTCTCTCTCTCTCTCTCTCTCTGTGTGTGTGTGTATAATGTCTATAAAAGGTATTACATTTTCCATTGATGCATCCTTTCCTTTTTCTTTTGAAGCAGGCACCCAACATCAGGACAAAACTAAGGCGGCTTTATGGTTTTGAAGTACAAATGGAACTTGTAAAGAATCAGCATTAAGAGTTCCTATCCTTGAGAAAGGGATATGGTACACCTTTTCCATCTGTCTCTCTCCTTCTCTCTGCATCTTCACAACACCACTAGACATTTTGCTAAGCAGATGCTGAGCCAACTGTATCATATGACTGATCCTTTATACTCAGCTGCCTATTTGTCAATCTCAGGATTGTTAAGTAGAAATGAGATGAAGTGACAACAGCTATTCATCATCCATCATTTGTCACCTGAATCTGCAACATCATTTCTGATATCCATCTTTTTATGCCTCTAAATAAGCATTTGATTTGGTTGTATTAGCATCTAACATTAATGCACAACCAGGTGAGGACATAACTGAAACTAACTGTTAAATTTTGGGAATGCATTTTGGTAGCTATTTGTGAATCCTTTTTGAGGAAATACAGAAAGTTTACATAAATATTTATAGGATATTTTAGAACAGATTGTTTGTTTTTAAAGTTAAATAATGTTAAAGTTCTGTTTAAAGAACTTGTCTGCAGAGGTGCACTGTCAGATGTTTTAAATGCCTACTTTTAGTTGTTTGTGGAATTTTATTGTTATTTGCTCAAATATCTTGTAATTGTTCACTGTTAGCTTCAGTCCTACATAGATAACAAATTATTGGATGTGTTTTAACTTCTTCTGAACAATCACTTACATATAAAATAGTTTTAACAGCTGTAGCATCAAAAACACGAGCATAAGCTTTACTGCTTTTAGTGAAAACTTTGAGATATGGACAATTTGTTTCAAAATGTAATCGGATACAGAGCTTTTGACTGAAAATCTAACTGCAAAGGAAGCTTTGGTCTTAAGTTTACACTGACATTAATGCCATTCTTATTGTTGAGCACAAAATACCTAATATTAGCCTAATTTCTTTCAGTTTCAACCTTAATTAGAACACCTGATTGGGTGCTTTAGAAGCCACTTTATATTGCACTCGTACGTGTCTCCTTTTCCCCCTCATTGCAAACTATTTGGAAGTTTCCTACTTATACCAGCTTTGAAATCCATGATTAGGAAGTACTTTAAGCAATCTATGTAGCATGTACAGTAGACTGGAAAGTATGAGGTGATGCTACAAAGAGATTTGGTACAAGTACAGTTTTGAAATTTTAAACAAAACTCATCTAGAGAAAGTCTGGCTTTGTTGTTGCTAATAGCTGATACTGACTTGATTAGACATGAGTTATGAATGTAGTAGAGCCTGCCAATTACATTTGTAAACCAAGGATTTGTTAATTGAATTATGTTAAATTAAATGGATTTGTTAATTGAGATCGTTAAGTGCACAAGATGTATCTCGTGAGGGGAAGACAATGGGTGACCTAGTACTGGAACAGGCCGCCTGCTTCTGACCACTCAAGGCCTCCTTCAACCCATTGAGATATCTCATGCTTTCCCTCCACCCTGTCCACAGATGCTGGGCCTGTTTCCTTCCAGATTCCAATTGTTTCTCCCTACCCATGCCTGATCGCTCACTGACTTTTCAAAGATCACCAGAGTTCCAGACACATGGCAGAAGCAGCAGCCATCTTTCGTCAGATACTGGTGAAGCTGTAAGAATGTGACAACTAAAGAAAACAGTTTTGTCAGCCCTGCGAGCCCGATGAAACAAGCACTGTATTGGCTGCCACTGCTGCCTTTACACCCCAATTCCTGAAGCCACTCATTCAAACCAGCCATCCAGCAGCAAGCAGGCCAGGGCCAAACAAAGCCTGCATGGCAGTAAAGCAGTGGGGGCATTGGCCTCATGGCATAAAGCAATGGGGCAGGATGGGGAGATAAATAGTCAGGGGACATGTTGCAGTGTCTCAGTGGTCAGTCATAAAGATGAATGACCAATGAAACATACTCGATAACCGGGTTGTAAGTACTTTTTTGGGGGGGGAGTGTCATAATTTTGAACCATCACTAAGTAAAATTGTAATACCTCGAGGAATATCTGTATTTAATAACCCAATCAACATTCTATTGAACCAACTGTTTTAGTTGAATATGAAAAAAAGACATTAATTAATAATTTTAGTAAAATCAGAGAGAATAACAATGATAAATATGGTAAACTTATCATCAAAATATTAAACACCAGTATTTAGTGAAATTTATTAAAATTGTGGTTTGATTTGTCCAAAGTTATATTTTAACTAATTAGGGATATTTCTAATGGAAATCATAGAATGGGTTTTGTTTCAACAGGTAACCACAATGGAAAATGGCTTTTGTGATCTGGATTAGGTTTCTGTTCGTGGAAACTTTATATATTTACAAAAAGCTCATTATTACTATTAAATACTGGAATAAAGCTGTTCTTTTTTCATAAGCATTTTCCCTTTGCAGTCTACTGAGTGTCTTTTCTACCTCTCTTCAGAACTGTTTTTTTATCCTGAATATAGTGTATTGATTTCTAGTTCATCCAAAGATTTCAAATGTTCTAAAATTGCATGTTCTCTTCCCTTCGGTGTAAAGCTTTGATCTACTGAAGTTATTTAAAGTTTCCCATGCTCAGAGCCATATGTACCTTTAAAAAAGAGGCAGGAAAAGTGTCAATGTCTGGAAAGGGTAAGGAAGGAGAAAGAACTATGTAAGAGTAGAAAGAAGCAGAAAGCCAGGAAGAGCTGAAGGTGTACAAACCAAGTGGAGGTGTGCAAATATAGGTGCAGAAAACTATAGAGATTGTCTTGTCTGTGAGACACTGAACCACAGCAATATCATAACCATCAATTTATAATAAATAGAAGTGAACACAATTATTCAAAAGTGATTTCTATTGCTTAATTCCAAAATCATTGGTTCAGGAGTCGTGATTCTATTAAATATAATTCTGATGATGCAACTTTTTTGTGTGAAATAGCAGCTTCCCAACACCTATGCTAAATTATTCAATTTTTAAAAATGTAGTGAAGATTCATAAATATACTCTTATCTATAGGCTTCACTTCACTCTTATTGGCAACATTTTTTCAAATGAAGTACTCTTCATTTAAATAGATATTTCAAATACTATAGGGCATTGCCAATCATCTCTTCTTTCTGGCTGGTGAAGCTCATGGTTCATTCACAATTCACCTTTGCCAGATAATCCAATGAAATTCTTGAATTTTATTCTATGAGTTGAATAATTAATACATAAACCATGCAACAGAGCATTTTCTGGGTTGTTATATGTTCCTATCATAGTGGTAGCTTGCAGTTCCAGCATATAACAAATGTGCTTGCATGATCAATTAGCTTAGCATTCATTCATAAACCTCAATATTATTGCAGCAAAATATTAATTCTCACTAATAATGAATTCTGGTTAGTTTAATATTGCTTAAATAGAGCATTTATTGCATTCTGTTCAATCTAAGAATGGAAACTTACCAAAACACCAGAACTTCTCCTTTCTTCCTTCCTTTTGAGATAGTCTTTTGCATTTTAGATTTCATTATTATTGATTCAATAATTACAGCTTTACTATTCAAGAAAATGCAAGAGGCTGGTTTGAATTATATTCTCAACACTTTAAGAGTAAATCAAATGCCCTTTCCAAGAACTCTAGTGGGGTCCCTTGGCAAAAAGAGTTGAAAATATTGATACTATACTGTTTTCACAATCTAGAAACATTTTTCTAAAAAAAACCCAATTAACTATCATATATTTCACAAACATGGCATTGCCATTACAGATTGTATGCACATACCTTTTGATAAATGAGTGCAAATTTTATTTCTACACAGATTGGTGTGGGTTTATGCCTGTAAGGTTCTGCTTTTCTGTTTCTGTGTTGGAAAGTTAATTTTCTGGGCTATAGACAACTATTAAACTGCATGCAAATAAACAGCAGCAGGTTTTCACGAAGAATCTTTATCTCATTATATTTATTTCTCATTTTTATGCCATTAAAAATAGACTACAGTGATGAACCTGAATAGATAACACCAAAAGGAATATATGAGATCAGCTTGCAGATATTTTATGTTTAGAAATACTTCATTGTGTAATATTGTTTTGTGTCTCTTTTGAAATAACAAATACAAGTTACTGGATCATCCTATATTGAATAAACGAATAAAAAAGATAGTAGCATAAAACCAACCCTCTTATTGTCATGGGCTTTATATAAGTTATCAGGATTTGATGAAACAAACAGGAAAATTAAATAGCTCTCATTATGCAACATATCTATTTTTTCAATGTATAAGACTTTCCAACTGCCCAATAGGCACTGTGGACAATTTACAGCATTAAAAAACAAGCAACAGCAAAACTAAATATAGCCAGGATAAAAAAACCAATTAATTTACAATTAAACTATCCTGTCATGGAAAACCCACCCCTGTGTACCTGAACACAAACATGGTCATGGTCCAGAATTGTGCAACTCCAGTTTGAAAAGAGAGATAATGGCCACAATAAAGATGGTTGAAAGTTGTCACTGGAGAACATACAAATTTGTCTTATAATATTTTGGAGATGCTTTGTAACTCAATGGTTTGGAAACTTTCTTTGGCACAATCCATACTTTAAATAAAAATATATTAATTTGTGAAATAAACATATGAGCAAATATGGCATTAGCCTTGACACTGTGAATGTTTCTAATAAATACAAAATACAATATCTCTCATGACAGAAACATATGCCTTAGAATGTCTTAGTTACAACTGTGATTATAAATAAGATACAAATTCAGCCATTGACAAGTTTACTTCATTAACACTACCATATTTGAATGGTGAAGGGCACTTTTAGAGGCCTGGCGGCCTTTGCTAAGGTTTGCAGGTCACTTATATTAATATTTTAATAAAATTATGTGCTTACAAATATAAGTTAGTGTATATTTACAGTGTCTTGAAATAATAATATAAATTATTGTGATTTTAGAATTTTCTGAAATGTATCTCAGTTCTTGCATTGTATAGTGCATCACTAGACCAACAGGAGTGTTATATATAATGCATAATACTATAATGCATTTTATTTATTTATTTATTTTATTTGGTTTGTCAATTACTTACAAGATAATAGGTATAAATGAAAACATAGTTATATAGATACATATAAGAAAAATAAAAGAAACAATAGGACAGGGATGGTAGGCACGTTGGTGCGCTTATGCACACCCCCTACAGGGACCTCTTAAGAAGCAGGTGAGGTGAGTCTAAGGTTAAAGTTTTTGGGATATGGGTAAGAAACTACAGAGTCAAGTAGACTATCCAGAGATTGACCACTATCTGTTGCTAAAGTGTATTTTCTGCAATCAAGGAAATTTCTGCATCAATTAACCTTGAGTTGTATCTATTGTTTGCTCTTGTGTTTGTTATGGTTGAAGCTGAAGTATTTCATGACAGGAGGACATTGCAGTGTATGATTTATATATACTTTTACTTAGATTGGACCGAAGGCGGCATAGTTCTAGATATTTCTAGATCAGAATTTCAAGTCTGTTGGCATAAGGTATTACTGCAATGGAGAGAGGAGTGAAGAACTCTTCTTGTAGAAATATTCTGGACTGTCACAACTGTGTTAATAATCAGATATATAATGTGGGTTCCAGACTGATGAGCTGTATTCGAGTATTGATCTAGCAAATGTTTTGTACGCTCTAGTTATTAGTGTAATATTTACCAGAAAAAGCTACATTAAGATTAGGTGAACAACTCTTAACGCCATTTTTGGCTATGTAGTTACAGTAGCTCTAGCACTTAGCTCATTAGAGAAGAGTACTCCAAGATCTTGGACAGAATTTGGACATCAACAATGCTGTGACCAGCAAATCCTCACTCCGTTCCACTGTTTAAGCAGGATCCAGAGAAGTCCCTGATTGGCTGGACTGTTTGACAACTCCGTATAAAAGAATCAGCTGTCTTTCTCAGCTGCTGCACGAGTTGCGGCTAGCCGCAGCTAAAGCCATGTCCCACTTGCACTTTCGGATGCAAAGAGGATTTTAAAACGTTAAAAAAAGCTTGCCATCCATTGAAAATGTGTGCATCCATTGTGTACTCACTGCATACGTGTTTCATACGCTCTATCCTCCAGCATCCGTCCATTGAGATTTCATCCACCCAAGAGTTTGAGCTGCACAAAACTTCATATGTGAATGGATGAACTTTCTGCTGTGTACGATGTAAAATCCGTGACATCCGAGCAACAAACATTCTAATGATCGTTTATCATCCGTTAAACGTCTGCTGTATCTTCTCTGCATCCTCTGGGGCATCCTCGCAACTCAATCCGTTGCAGCTGAAAACAGAAAGAGGAGGAAACAAAACGGTACACGAATGTCTACATATGCGTTAGTAGCACGGAAATAGAAAAGGATGCGCAGTAAACGGTTGCATCGATAATATATCTGCTAGGCTTCCTATGAAAATCCGTTGTAACATCCCTGCTACATATACTACCACGTCGTTCTTTTCCGTTCTTTTCTGTTCTGTAATAATGAAATTTTCGCGAGGCCACTTTTGGAATGGATGACAACGGGATGGAGCCACCCCGAAATTTTGCTCATCGCACTGTGTCTTTTATTGCATACGTTTTGCGTCCGTCGCAGTGGGACAGGGCCTTAGTTACACGTTAGCAATAAAGCCTGTTAAGCTTTATGTTCCCTCTGCCTCTTCTTCTAAGCACGCCAAACACAAAACTGGCAACAAAGGTGGAATGCTGATGAACTGAGGCAATTCTGACGCAAAAAAGAGAGCACAACATGGCTGAAGTCACTTCCAAAGAGCTGTCACTAAGAGCTGTCACTAGAACAGTCATTATCAAACGAAGATATGATGGCGCTGCCAAAATTTTCCACCTTTTTTGGCCAACCTCTGAGACCGTGGACATCGTACATCAATAGGTTTGAATGCATCATGGATGCTGCAAACCTATCTGACATCCCTCCTAACAGGAAGAAAGCCTATTTTCCTGAGTTTCTGCGGGGCTGCTGTTTTCGACAATGCCACCGTGCTGCTGGCTCCTCATATGGTCAAGGCTGTTCCCTGGGAAGAAACTACAAGAGGTACTTGTAACCACTATGCCAAAGCATCATGTATTTTCCACCACCATGCATTCAGAAGAAGAAGCCAAGCAGAAGGCGAGTCCATAAGTGAATACATGGCGGCTCTTTGTCCAGCCACCTGCACTTGCAGTTTCTGATATCATCTAGGATGATATGCTGCTGGACCGACTCATTCTGCGGGATGAGAGACCTTGACTTCCAACAACAGCTGCTGGCTAAAGGCAACCTCACCTTGAAGCAAGCCATTGAAGAAGCTCAAGCCATTGAAACTATCCAACTTCTCCGCAGCCAAAATGCAAAAACCAAGCGTCTTCCCAGGGTAAAACCCAGCACTCCTGTCCACTATGAAGACAACCTATGGTGAAGATGATGATTTCGAAGAGGAAGAAGCAATCAATCACCTCTGAGCATCCCAGCCGACACAGAGAAAGTTTTCCTGCTGACAGAAACAACTTACACCACAGCTGATTTGCCTCAGCTGTGGAGGAAGCCATCTGAGAGCCACTTGCCGTTTCCAAAATACTGTCTGCCTAAAGTGCCAGAAGAAAGGCCACATAGCTAGAACTCAATCAACCAAAAAATCTCAAATCCAAAGAGAATGCGTATGCCATCAACAAAGCATTTCCAAGAGCTGAGTCACTAACTTATTCTTTCAATGTTAATAAAATTAATGTTGAACTTTTCCTAGAAGGCATCCCCTGTCAGATGGAGGTAGACACTGGATCATCTCTATCCCTCATCTCGTGGAAGATGCTACAGAATCTGCTACCAGACTTCCACAAGAATCAACTGTGCCCCTGCAATCTGACCCTGAGAGACTACCAAAGACAATCCATTACAGTCCTTGGAACAGGCAAATTACATATTCAATACAACAATTTTCAGGGTCACCTTCTGAAACCAAATTGTTTATTAAAGAGTAGGTTGTTTCTAAGTGGAGGATAATGGATTGGTTAATAATTGATTCCATGATTTTATAGGTGACGCAGCATAAAGAGATTGGTCTGTAATTTTCAATTAGTCTGGGGTCTCCCTTTTTGAAGATGGGGATGACCGTGGCTTGTGACCATAGTTTTGGCAAAGAGCTGGTCCTGAACAACAACAAGACTTCAGAGCAGTAACAGAAGCTGCAGAATTGAGAAAAAATTGCCATAGTTCATGTTCCCTCTGTAGTGGGAATACCTGTCATTATATCTGTTTCACAATATATTTATTATCCAACTCTTCACTGATATAGTTTTGCCTGGTTGCTTCATTACTTGCAAAAGCAATAAATATCTTTGTCTCAATGATCCCCATGCCCTAAAAATATTGATTTCCCTTTTTTTTCAGTCAAGCATGATCCTTTTATTTGAAAGAAATGGATGGAGACATCTGGTAAAAATTTCCAATCATTGTTTGTTTGTTTTCTTTTGGGAATGAATTGATGAGAGTATTTTGTGGAGGAACATATATGTAATTTGAACAATTACCCTGCAAGAAGCCTGTGCTCTCTGATTATGGTCATTTGTTTTATATCCATGGATTTCAGTTGGATGTGCATATGCATGCTGAGTGCTGGATGATACCCAATATCTGCACATCTGCAGCTAGTTTTGCTATTGTTTTGCACTAGCAGGGAAAAATTGAGTCAATCCTGTGTTGCTTTTCAAATCATACTTTGTAAATGATGATTGTATGATTCTTTTACAAAAACAGGAAGCTTGTCTCCAATGCTACAAGGATCACTGAATCACATACTAATTTCTTTTACATCTGCAGAATTCTAGAAGTGTAGTCCCAATAGCTAAATAATAAAGTTTTCGTGGGTATTTACATGAATGCAGTTCAGCTTCCTTCGGGTATTATCCCACGTCATTGTACTGCTTTTCGTCTGTACGAACAGACAAACTCAATACAGAAGCCTGATGATGGCAGATGAGATTCACGGCTTTGCAACGATGTTGAAATTTTCGTCAACTACAATGACGTGGGATAATACCCGAAGGAAGCTGAACAGTATAACAGTATATATGGTTGAACTCAAACAAAAAAATATGTGTTGAAGAATTCTTTTTCTCCCTCATTGTATTTAAAAGCAGAATCATTGAGTTCATATTTGAAAGAAAGAAATCACTTTATAGCTTAGTGCAATATATAGTTCTACTGTAGTTTTTAAATCATGATTATAACTTATGTGAAGCTAGTAAACTATGTATGCATGCATATATGTATAATATTATATTAGTGATTAAGCAGTCATTAATACTTCATTTATTTAGTTATTTATTATTCAATTTATGTAGCCACCCATTGGGCAGCTTAAAATTAAAACATATAAACATTGAAAACAATGAATGTTTTTATGCAGTGCAGTGACTGGGAGAGCACAGACATTCAAAAAAAGTATAGCCATTTTATGAGATCTACACAGTTCTCTGATCTGTAAGCCAGATGATAAAGCCATCTTTTCAAGTTTTTAAAAAGGCCAGCAAGCTCATGGCCAGCCAACTTCAGATGAATGATGTTCAGTGGGGTGGGTGCAGCAGCTGAAAAGGTCCTCCTCCTGAATTCTTACAAGATAATATTCTCTAGCAGATGGAACCTGTATTGGTAATCAATATAGCTCTCAGAGCAGTAGTATGTAATATGCACAGATCCATGCTACTTCAACTTGGATGATCTGAAGCTTCTGAATACTCATATTGTGAATGAAGCATGGTAAAATCCTATATTAAAGTGTTCTCAAAATTGAAAGCTACTCAGTCTTGCCAGGTTTTAACAAATCTATTGTTTTTCATCCAAATTTATATAGCATCTAAGCACTGAGCCAGAACATTGGCAGTATCACTTCAGCATGGATGGATGTATATAATTGGATGTCTTCAGTATACTGGTACCTCAGTAACTTGATGTAGATGTTAAATAGGAGCAGTGAAACTTGATGTAGATGTTAAATAGGAGCAGTGAAAATACAAAACTGCACAATTTAGAGATGGAAGACAGGATCTCTTCCCCTGATCAACACTAACTGAAACCAGCCCCTAAGAAAGAAAGACAATAGGCTAAATAATGGCACCCACTCCTAATGCCTGTAGTCAGTCCAGAAGAATACCTTAGTCAATGATATCAAAAACTGGTGAGAAGTCAAGAAGAGCAAGTATGGATATAATACAGCCATCCCACTCTCATCAGAGGTGGGTAACCAATGCTGTCTTACGTCCAATAAACATACCTGAAGCATGACTGAAAAGGCTTGGTAATCTGCTTCATCCAGGATCCACTGGAGCTGTTACCTTCTCAATAATCATACATAAAAAGGTAAGATTAGATACTGGATGAAAATTGTAAAGAAAGGTTGGGTCTAATAATGGCTTGTTGGAAGGCAGTCCAACACTTCTTAAAAGTCACTGACATCATCCCATATCTCAAAAAAGAATTTATTACTACAGAAATTAAATCACATGTTACCAACAAGAAAGTGTATGGATTGAAGAAATTGAAGGTCAAGCTCACAAACATGAGGACTTTGTCTTCTTTTTTGGGCCCAATAGATTTGAATTCCTCCCAAATAAAATGGTAAGATTGTGCCTCAAGGCTTCCCCACAGGGGCTGCACCAAAGCTGATATCAAGTTGGGAATGAATCTGAGTGATTTTTGTCAAGTCCTGAAGAATCACCTCCACCCAAGCCAACTTTGTTTACCCTAAACAGAACTGCCAGTCTGCTATTTCCAGATAAATAAGTACAGACTTACTGATGTGAAATATTCTTATCTGATATGCATCTAATAAAATTCTAATTATTGAATAAAATTCTTCTTTCAAATCAATCAGACAAAGTTAAGTTAAAATTTATTACGGTGCAGAGAAGGTAGAACCCTGTAAGTAAATGTAATGATAAATATTCATTTTATGAATAAAAAGAAATTAGCTAGGTAACAGACTCCAATATATAAAGTATTTGAGATGAATCTGGATTATTTTGATTGTTTCTGGATCTATTCCCTGTAAACTCCTACAGGAATAAAATAAATCAGTGTTAATTAACAATAAGCTAGCTGGGATCATTTTCTTCTAAGTAGCCTAGACCAGTGGTCGCCAACCAGTGAGCTGAGAACCAATTAATCCAGGTTGCGTGGGAACACAAGGCTTGTGTCACTTGCATTGTGAACAACACAAGGTAGTGAGGGGAGGGGGGAAAGGGCGGAGGGGGGACTTGCCCCACTCGCCCCATGTGCCCTGCCTGGCCACTGGGTTGCTTCTTTCCTCTTTTTTCTTCTGCTTTTGGCTGCACACAAGGAAAGCACCAAAAGTCTTTCTTTATGTCCCCCAAAATCTGCCAGAAATGAATCTTTAGGATCCTGAAAGGCATCCTGCTCCAAGAGGCTGCACCAGCAAAGACTCATTTTGGCAGAGTTTGGGGGAAAGAAAGAAAGNCCCCCCCCCCCCAAAAAAAACAGAGCTGCAGATGGTGTCCTGCGATCCCAAATAAAGAATGATTGATTGGTAGGACAACAGGATGCGGAATTTTCCTGCATACTTTTTTTGGGATTTTCCCAGGGTCTCTTGTCCGCGGGATTTAAAATTATGAGTTTGGTGGGTCCCTGAAGTTCAAAAGGTTGGCTACCCCTGGCCTAGACAGCCTTCCAATAAAAATGTTCAGGAACTTATCAAAGTTCATGTAGTTACAAATTACTAGTCAGAGTATCATTTGTTGAAACTGGGATACCCAATGGAATTTACATCATTAGTATTTTGCTTTGTTAATTTTAGTGGAATGTATTTTGCTAAATTTGTTATACAATCTAACCCCTTCATGGGGTTCACATTATATGCTAGGCCAATGTACAATATATTTGTTTTTAAGTTACTTCATTATGTGAAGTCAGCCAATTTTGAGAAAAAACAAAGATTATTTCAACAAGGAATAATTATGTAATAATTATTGAGAACCACAATCGCCAAATGCCATTTCTATCCAGGAGTTCTATATAACTGTTGGAGGTTGAAGGATGTTGTGTAGAGGGTATGTGTGAGCATTTCTGAGACTAGGAATCTATTAGCAAGGAATAATGAATCACATTTCATAATTATATCAGGTGATTTAGCAGAGGAAATATAGGTACAAACAAAAGCTAGTACATATCCAAATATATTTTACCAGGATAGGAGACAGATAGCATGTTCTCTCTGTGTGGGGTGTTTGTGTATGAGTGGTATATAAAAGTGACCTCTGAATAGCAATGTCTTAGATAGACAGAATAGAAGGAGACAAAAATATATTCTATCTATATTTTACTAGTCCCTTGTGGTAAGTTGGTCATAAAGTATTCCAGTAGTACTTCCAAAAGTCAGCAACTGTTAAATAAATTCTATTTTCAAAGGTAGAATTTCAGGCTTTCTGAAGACATAAGAAGAAACCACTTGGGACATAATCAAAGACCACCAATCTTTTAATAATGCTCCATCATGAAAAATAGCCCATCTATGGAAGCTAGGTGGCCCTGATCCCAACATCATTTCATAAAGCTTCTTAAACAACTCTTCTGTAGCCTCTGAAGCTTGAAGACATAGTGCACTGATGTCATTATGTTTGTACCTAATGTTACATATTCTATTGATTGTATTATTTTATATTATTATTTGATGGGTGATTTTAGTTGTATATTTTGCTTTATCATAAACTGTAATATTCTGATTCACCAGCTTCTAAAGATAATAAACAAACCAATTTAAATTGTGAAATAAACGAAACAATTTGAAAACACAAATAGATGTTTTATTTGTGAGACAAAATCATTTCTGCCATGAGTTCACATTTTGCATCTTCTGGAGAGGTTCTCTTTTCTACTTCACTGTGACATACCTAGTTTACATCTTGGTTTACTGCATCTCGCAGAGAGAATACAAAAAAGACAATGATATTTGGAATACATTTGGAACTCTTGTAGTTCTCAGCGGGAAATGCGAACCCAGCAGAGGAAGTTTCACTTAAAATCCAACACTCTCTTGAGTCAGAAAGATAAGATACTTTGGCTGCATTCTTAAGAACATGAAGGGCCCAATCAATATTGAATTGTACATTATTTACTTATTTATATTTCACTCAGGCTCTGATTCTCACACTAATTTTGATATGATTCTTTTTACCATGTTGCCCTAAATAAACAACCAATGTATTCATCTTTAAGGATCCAGCATATTTATCTCTGTCTCCCAAACTCACTAGGGTGGAAATACTGTTGCCTAATTGTGACATTTTTGGAAAGTAAAAGAGTTAGATAAGGCAGAAGACAATGCAAGTCACTTCTGTACTGTTGACAAGATACATACTGAGCCAGCTGTGGGACCACAAACAGAGCACAATAAGTAGAAGGTAGTTTCTATTAGTAAAAAAATAAAATCTATCTTATATTATTATCTCTAACCAGCAAATATTTTAGTTAGGAGCAATCAGTTTTCCTTTTATATTAAGCTGTGGGTGGGATTATTATGTGTTAAAGGATATAAACTACATCCCTTAGACAGGTTAGAATCAATCAATCATGGTTTATCACAGCATGTTCACTGAAAAAAAAACTGTTCATGCCTTTTGTCTGTTGAAAGAAAAAAATACAACAAAGTAGTAACCCTAAAAAAATCAAGTAGATTTTGTTACTCTTTCGGTATAAAAAACTAAAATAATTCAGGATCAAGGTTCCTCCCCCACCTCTTGTTGTAAAATCTTAGTTTTTCTTCACTTTTTGAGGGATACAGATAAGGAAAATAAGTGTAGTCTTGAAGTCATTCTTCTAGCTAACAATATAACATTGCTTCTTTTTAATCATCAGGGCTAGTTTTGTGCTGGTCTTCACTAAAAACAGAGCAAACATTTTAAAAAGTTTCCAAAATAGTTTTACCCAGGGAATGCATATCTACAGAGGTCAGTGTTGCCAGACATATTAGTGATGAATTTTAAAATAAACACTGGGATGTTTGGAAAAATTGTTGTATGCAAATATGTAAAACATGCAAAACAAGGCTAACAGCTGTGGGGTGTTCTCATAAGCCACAGAGTAAAACCTCTCCCTGCCCCCTGCCACCTCCCCTCAGTAACAGGCACAGAAGATTGTTGATGACTTTCTACTAAAGAAGAATAGATTATAACTGTAAAGTAAGATCTGATTTTTAAAAAATTGTGAAAGCAATTCAAAATCTCATACTCACATTATATTCCTTTCCTGGATTAATTTTCAATTTCTATTACATACTAAAAAGTAAAGAGATATTGAAGACAAATTTGTCCAAGAAGAGAGATGTTGCCATTTCTGTTAGTTCCTTCTCTCATTTCTTATCTAATTCATATATAAATTACTTTCCTGGTGGTTTTTTTTCTTCTTATGTGTGTTGAGACTTTTTCAAAGAAGCAAAATGAGTGTCCTAAACCAAGAGGCAAAAAAGGTGTAAAATCATGGTTCTGAGAATTGGTAAATTTGTTGCTGATTTTGATTGAGTTGTCAAAAATGAATAGGCAGGTTGGAGCAGTCATTACAATATGCATTTTTTTTTTTTTTTGCTATTCTTCACTGGCTCCATGTGAAGAAAAAGCTGGAATTGCTAACTCAATCTGTTAAAGAACTGTTTGTTCTTAAAATTATCTATTGAAGAACTACATAATAATTATATTAAAATGCAAAATAAAAAACTGTTACTTTTCTATTTAGACACAAATGTGGATGTCATATATTGAGCTTTCTCTATATTGTCTATCCTGTCTACCCTCAATCAGAACTCTGCTAATGTATTTAACTCAACTCGGCATATCTGAAGCCGGTATCTGTTCTGACCCAATCGGGTTCCCAAAGAGCAAACACAGACAAAGGCAGCAGCCCCCACCTTTTTAAGTTTAATAACAAATTCTGTTCCTTTACAGATAAAAAGCTGCTTTCTACTAATTAGCTCCAACCAGAAAGAGCCTTGCCAAGGTGTTCGTCAATGCTGCCCAAAACCCAGAAATAAGAACTAGTTTTTCCAAATTTTTCTAAGATTTTCCAAACACGAACTAAGATGTCCACAAGCTGAGCTTCATAGCTTCTTTCTTTCTGCAAAGAACACTTTTTCAAACCTGGCTTTTATCGTCTTGAGGGAGGGGCCATTACCTTGCAGCCTTACTCTCGAGTCACTTGTGCTTCTGTAATTGTTCTTTCCTCCGAGTAATCCTTCATGCATGTGCACTTGGCACAGGCTCCTTGGGAACCTCCTCATCACTGCTGCCAGCCCACACAATCTCTGAAGACAGCAGTCCACTCCCTGATGGTCCTGGCCCCCCATCAGAATCCTTGATCTCCTCAGCCATCTGCACCTGCTGCCAGCTAACCACAACATTATCTAAAGAACCTGGAAAACAAATTGGAAAAGGACACGGTTTGCAGGACTCACTCTGCTCAAAGCAATGCATTATATGAATCCCTAGGTCATGTCATTCAATTACAGTACAGTCACTATTAGTGAGAACAGAATGTTTTTTTGGAGATGGAAGGGATAAAATAAAATTTTCTAACGCAAAATTATGATTTTTTTCTGTTGTTAATTCTAAATGCCATGTCCATCATTTAATTCATGAGAACAATAATATCGGTTATATTTAATAACTATAAGAATAAATATTTCACCTTTTTTTTCTGAAAAACTATGTAATCTACTTTGAATGATGTATACTTGGATTTAGCCAATCTATTCTCATTCATTTCAATAACATTCATATGATATGTGCATTACTGGAATTCAGCACTAAAGCCATATTAGCATTTTATATTTATGTATTTTAAATTTAAGAATAGCTTTTGTTTTCTTCAACATGGATACATCAGATTCAAAACAAGTATTCTGGACAGCAAAAGAAGCATTCATTAACAATTTCCAAAGATGCAAATGTGTGAACTGGAAAGAAAAAAACGACCATCAGCAGCAAGATAGATGGAGTCAATCAGAAAAGTGATGGGTCAATCCTTGGAAAATTGGAAGATTGGGATCAGCATGAAGAATGCCCATCCATGGTGTTGTTGCTAAGAACCAATAGCAATTTGATGATCAATTAAATTGAAAAGTAATAAATTTAATAAATATTTTTATACATGTATAGCCTCCTGCCATTTTTTAGGATGCACCAATCACTGAATCTGGAATTTAGAGGCATAAATCATTCCATATTTGATTATCCTACAGATTTTTTTGAACAAAAAATGTAGGTTTCCTCCCCTTTTCTTGAATCTGATTAGTTTTCTGTTTGGAAACACAAACTGTGAGTTGTCAAAATAAAACTTTTTCTCTCCCCTCCCTTTTTTTGTTTTTTACAGTTACATTCCAATATAAGTAGATGGCTGATTAGTCTAACAAACATAACCACAGCTGTTAGAAGTCTAACACTACTTAGGCTTTGCCTCCTGGCTTTACTTTTGACAAGTACAAAGACAAATGGTAATGTTACATTATTTTGCCTCCTTGTGTTGCTAACACTTTAGTTCAGATGCTGAAATCATTAGAAGAAAGGAGGGAAGGAAGGTGAGAGAGAGGCCAAGAGAGCTTTTTAGTGAAGATCTTAAAACAAAGAAGGATACAAGAGATGAAAATGGGGATAAATTAATAAGGAATCCCATAATACAGGTAACTTAAAACTCTAAGGAGAGAGTGTGTGAAGGAAGTGCTCATGTGCACTCATATTGAAGCAACTACGAAGAACCAGAATGAAGGGTCAGGATTCAGCTTTGAAGTGGATGAAAATATGGTCAAGTAATAACTTTGAATAAGTTTAAATATCTGGCTAGAGTGAACTGTTCTTTGAGATAATATGAAGAAAGATGATATGTGAAAAATCCTGGACAATGGATAAAGTGCCAGATGACTAGAAGAAAATTAAGGGAACTTCAGAAAAGGTAGTCTGATAGCAAAAAGAAGAATCTAGAAAGATAATAAAATGTTGCATATTGAATAAATAAAATACTGTTTAAGTTGGATGCTTGCACTGAACAGTTAGACAATAACTTAAATGGTGCTTTCATTATTCTCTAATTCTAACATAAACAGACTGTGACAAAAACTTAATGCAGTTAAATGCAGCTAATATGGGTATCTAGTCTAATCATTTTTAAAATTAAGTTTCCCCTCAAACACACTGAAAATGACATTTTGATTATAATATTTGCAAAGGCTCTAGTTTATGCACTTGGCTCTAGTTCCTTAAGCAATGATTCTAACATGCCTTTTGCTTTAGAAAGGTAAATGGCGAGCTTATTTGGTCCATAGTATATTAAATATTTGCATGATAATTAAGATTCTGAAAAAGTCATATATATATAAATATATATATGTTTTCGCGGGTACTTACATGTATGGTATTCAGCTTTGTTTGGCTATTTTCCCACGTCATCATAGTTGTGCTTTTAAAGTTGCTACAACAAAACGTTGCTACAACTTTAAAAGCACAACTATGATGACGTGGAAAAATACTCGAACAAAGCTGAATACCATACATGTAAGTACCCGCAAAAGCTTAAGAATATATATATATATATATATAATGAGATTTAGGAAGGGCATTAGGTATGCACTAAATATGCATTTATTCATTTATCCGGATCTTTTCTATATAAGAACTCTAGACAGATCTCCTTATTCTTCAATAAATATCCAGGTAGAGAATATATTTTTCTATGTTTTGTTGCTTCTTAATTCAAAAATAACTTTCCAAATTGCATGGTTTTGTGCCATTATATGTATAATACAGCACACTTAATTAAGTTTGAATATTCAGTTGCTCATTATTTCTTATAATAAACTATTTTATTTTGTTTAATTATTAAATAATTAAACCAGAGTTCTTAGGTGAGATGCGCCACATGATAAACTGAATAAATAAACATATTTATTACATTTATTTATAACCTAATTTTTAAAATAAATATTTAGAACCCAAGACAACTTTTAAATTCACAATTATTATATTAAAAAATACATGCCATCATACTATAATAGGAAGAGAAGTGGTACAGGAAAAATACTTCTATAACTTCAATCTAAAACATGTCAATTTCCTCCCTCCCTCTCTCCCTCCGTCCTATCTTCCCTTCCTAAAATCTTTACATTATATACAAAATTCCTTGCCCACTGAATCATACATGTTCATTTTCCAAATTCAGTTTCAATAACATTTTATAGATCTTACTGATGATATGTTCATTATTTCCCTATTGTAAAGTTTCCAATTCATTTTTAACAAAGTCAAAGTTTTAACAAAATCCAAAGCACTTTTTATCCAGTTTAAATTTTTCTTTCAGTTCTTGATAAGTAAACCAATGGCAAACATAACATTCTGATTCAAGTTCTTCCCTCGGCTTTAATATTGGGTCACCAGAATTGAAAGATAAAATTTTACCATATGTCAACCAGTCTGGGTTCGCCAACATTTCTTTTCTAAAAAAAAAGAGAGGCAACTTCAAAGATAGCCTTGTTTTATATATATTCCAAACCAGCACGTCTAACAAAATGATTATTGAAATCAATTTTTGGTTTTTCTCCTTGCCATATAAACTTAGAAATATCCTTCTGCCATTATTTGAATTCACTTTAATCATACCATAGATAGCTGTGCCATCCAAACTTAATTCATGGCTCTCTAATTTAACTAACTGTGTATCCTGAGGTTCACCTAATCTTTTTGACAGGCCAGACAGCAATTATCAAAATACAATTTTTAAGTCTGGTAGACCCAACCCCCCTCTTTCCTTGATATCTTGCAGTAACTTATATTTAATTCTTGGTTTTTTTCCCCTTGCCATATAAACTTAGAAATATCCTTCTGCCATTGTTTGAATAAATTGTCGGTTGTAAGTATTGGTAACATCTGGAATAGAAAAAGCATCTTTAGTAAAATATTCATCTTGATTACAGAGATTCTAGTCAATAAGTGCAGTTTATCCCATCTTTATAAGTCCTGTTTAATATCCTCCAAAGGAGGTAGTTGTTTTGAAATAGTTTTATATTTGTATTTGTCAACATAACAGCTAAATATTTCACCTTTTTGTCAACCCTAAAATCCGACTTTTTGCTCAGTATATCACTGTCCCTGAAGACATATTCTTGAACAACACTGTTGTTTTCTATTTATTTTAAAACCTGCCAAAACCTTTCTTCCTAAAATATTAACAAGTCAAACAAGTCAGAAAAAATGTTATTCAACATGCACCAGAAACTTAACAAGCACTAATTTATGGTAGCCATCTCTCATCTTTATGTACAGAATAATTAGAAATCTACTGTGAACATGGCATTTATTACATTAATTGAATTACAGTTTGGATGAAATTAACAGGTATTTCAAATTTTATATTTTGGGAGGTTAAGATAGTAAGTAATAGCCTAAAAATAATTGAGTTCTTGAAATTTGGGGCATGAACTCTTTGAAGGTTGTTACTAATCATATTCATTGTGCAAAGTACCAAAACAACAAAATCAAACTGAATATGAAAAGTTACCAGGTTTTCCAGAACGTAACTTTTATTGGTAATCATTTTAATGAAACATGCATATAATTATGTACGTTAGATAGATAACCCAAATTCTAAAGAACTGAGCTATATTTAGTCTAAGTCATCCTATTGCTCTCTTGAAATTAATTGATCAAGCTGGCCATGATTAAGTCACATCTCATTAATTTCAATTAGACTAAGGTATTACTTAGCTTTGAGGCCAATGAGTCTCAGAAAAGTTTCATGCAAATAAGCATGTTCTAAGTAATGACTCTGCTCTAAGGAGCAGAAAAATCACATTATCAACTATAGAAATCAAAGATCCACAAACAGAAGCTAAGAAACAAATAACAATTTAGCCATTCAGCTGCCTTTGCTGAATTCAATTCTAATAGTTCATGTCCAATTTTTCACATCCTCATAGACTGTCTCTTGGAGTTTGCCAAATACTTCACATGATTTGATTCTATGCCTCTGTTTGTATAACCAAGGATTATATTAGCTTTTTTGGCTTCTGCCATACACTACTGGTTCATATTTAAGTGATTGTCCACTAGGACTCTCTGGTCCCTCTTACAGTTACTGTTTTATTCATTATCCAGTAGGATGTCATCATGTAGTATACATTCTTGCTGTTTATTCTGTTGTATTATGTGTGTGTTTGTGAAGCAATCTTTCTTCAATAATAATCATTATCAAAAGAAAGAAGAATGGAAAAACATTTCCAATCTTGATGTTGATAACAATTCATATAGTTTTATTTCATGTTTTTAAATTTTGGAATATCAATAAAATATTTTTTTAAAAAGGAGACAAGGACAGAAATACATTAATGAAGATGGTATTGATGTCAGGTAATCAATTTATAGTTTCCTGGATCCATTTTCCCCCTTTTTCAAGATGGGAAGTACGTTAGCCCTTTTCCAGTCATCTGGTAGTTCCCCAATACTCCAAGATCTTTGAAAGATATGGTCAGTGGTTTGGAGATCATGTCTGCCAATTCCTTCAGAGCCTTGGTGTTCTGAAGATTGTGGTCCGGATGATTGAAATTCATCTAAAGTGGATAGGTATTGTCTTATAATTTTCTTGCTTATTTTGATTTGCAATTCTAATGTATATTTTACAGTATTTTTTCATCAGCTGCTCTGATGATTCATATCCAATATTATTATTAAAATAAAATAAAACAACAAACTTGGAAGTCAATACATGATTTCCAGATATTTTGCCCCCATATTTTCCTTTACTGTAATCGGAAGGTACATACCTTCCTCCAAAGTCCTAACACCAAAATGAATACAAATGACCAATAAAATATCCATAATGACATTTTGGGAAATGTGAATTAATTCTAACAATGTAATTAAAAAAAGTCCTCCCCTGGACAAACCCTGGCTTGTGGTGGTGGTTTCATAACTACTTGTCTTTTGATAAACATATGAAAAAAGTGGATGAAGAACAATATTTAAAGCCTTGTGAAATGCAGACAAATCCACAATGAGTAAACAAACCATAGTGTTTTTTGTATTAGATCTGATATATGATATTGTGTATTTTTAAAATAATGTTCGCTTTTTAAAAAATGAAATAAGATGATAAGTAAAAGATTACCAATATATTGTAATGGTGACTCAGAAAAGAAAGTCGTTTCCCATAAGATTAGATTTGGAGAACTCTGGCATGCATGACAAGCTTTAAGTTTATTTCATTGTTTATAAAACAAATGGTCTGATATTGGTAGTCAAATTGTGCAGGGAACTGAAGTCCAAAAGGACCTGCTTGATTATTTTCATAGCAATGCATTTAGAAAAATAGGAAATTATCTGCTAGCCATGTCTCACTTAGCAGCTGTGTAATAAGCCTTAATAAAAATGTGGTTTTTGGCTAATTGTAGTCACTGAAGAATTCATCAACAGGCATTTGACAGTGGGGTGTGCCTGGTAAACAGGAATCCACTAACCTCTCAAGAGTTCACTGATGAGGTATGGAAAGAGTTGTATGAAGATCTATTCAGGAAATGATTTGAGATGAATAAAGAGGTCATTACAAAACCTCTGTTTTTGGTGTTTCTGCATTGAAACAGGAAATCAGTACAAAATCTGGCCTAGTTCATTGAAGAACATAGCTATAAATTCATGCTAGAGATTTCTGCAATGAAATTATTGCAATTTTATATTCACTGGAATTGTGAAATACTAATATAGGAAACATTTTCTGTTTTCTTCCTAACTCCTACATAAATTGTCTACATAACTGTATCAGCTATTCCACACCAAAATTTAATTTTTTTCCACCTGTATAAGTGGCTCACATTGCTCTCTTCCTTCTGATGCTGATCAATGCCAGAAAGTACCATTTTCAGTTTTCATTACCTTGGCAGCTTTGTACCACTGGTGATTTAGAAAAAACAAGAGGAAGATATTTATTCAAGGTTTCTATTGTTGATCTTTGAAAGACTATTTTTGCAAGAATCAGCAGCAATTACATTTTCCTTTTCAGATTAAGGAGATCATAATACTGTTAGTCTCTGAGCTATCAGATTTTTAATTAGCTTAATGATTCTTGAAATTTTATATTTTCCCAGAGGATCTGCAACTAAGTTCTTGGGATGAACAAATCTGTCAATGTCAATTTCACCCAGGTTCCCATTTTTTCTAACTTTAAATTCATTTTGTTGTGTTTCTGCATCATTGCCTTTTTAAAAATATGAAAAATGATTTCTCCTTTAGTAAGCACTTTTACCTTATTTTTGCAAAGCATGCTGTAATATATTGCATTGATACATTTTTGTTTGAATACTATTTTTTGCATCCATATTTTCTAATATATAAATTCTACAAATAATTTAACTGATAAATGCATTACAATATCCATAAAAATGTAACTATATAATGTTTGATTTTTATTATAGCAAAGGCTAATTATGTTTATATTAAGATGAATCAAATTATTTACTGTTGAAGTTTTAGATTTCAGATGGTTTAGTCTAGGAATATTTAAAGAACCTATTGTGTTTTTATTCTCAGAAGAGTTTATGAACTACGCTTTCCAGCGTAATCAAAATTGTTTTCTCTTTTTCCCTCCTTATTCTTACTGCTAGAATTTTTTCCAGATTTAGGCTTGAAAAATCCAGAAAGCCAATCAGTGGCAGGACAGAGGGTTTTTTTTACTTCTAGGTAAGGACATCTGAATTTCCGCAGTTGAAAGAAGAAGAGAAAACAATTCTTCAAAAAAGAACTATAGATTATTTTAATTAGTTTCACAAAATATAAAAAGTGTGTGTTTAGTTTCAGGTTGTTTTAAACAAGAAATTGAGGAAAAAACAGCAGGATTCTCATTGAGAATATATGTAGAAGAGACACCAACTAAATTTGCCAAAATCTATGTATTCATAGCTTGTTCAGAGCTTCAAACTGATATTCATTACCTACAAACAAGTGAAGGACTCATAATTTTAAAATCTTCATACGAATTAGCTTTGAAATTGTAAATGCAGTCCACATGCTCTTATTTTAAAAATAATAAGTTTGTAAATTGCTAAAGAAAAGGAAATTAATTCTAATGTTGGAGCAAAGATTTGCAATGGCTGCTTTGCTCATATAAACCATCATTATATATCAAACTCACATACCCATACACACATACATGCACTTCTTGCTATCAATAAGAACCTGGCTGTGGAAGCTTTTCCTCACTTGAGAAAATCATGAATTATATATGCCTTTCCTCCTTTCCATCTCCGCCTTTCTTTTACATCTGTTGAGCATGTTGTGATCCTCGACCATCCAACTCGGCTTGAGCTACACAATGAGCTCACTGTTTGAAAGCATGTTCGAATAGCATTTTGTCAAACCATGTGCTTGCCAGGGGTTGGGGGGAGGGAAGGAGAAATAAAAGTCTGCTACACTATCATTGGTCTGCAATCCACTTTTCAGCCTACAGAAAACTGTAAGTGACCCTGTCAGTAAGACATATTCTTTCTTTCTTTTTTTGAAGAAGCCTTACTGCCTACAGGAAAAGGATACATTTCTTTCCCCCTCATCACAACTGGGTTCCAAGTCTTTAGCAAAGAAAAAGGAAGAAAAAAAAAGCATTTGGAGGTTGTTTTCATAAGGTTTTCTTTAACTTTCATTTTCCTGGGTGAGAAGTTTCATTTTTATGCCAGTTGGATAGCATTTTGCACAGTACATTCATCTATTAAATGTCAGAAACCCATAAATAACATTGTCTTCAAAAAGCCATTTCCAACCTAATCCACAAAATGATTTGGTGATGCAAACTCTACTGAAGTTAGCAAAGAACTAGGCATGAGGCTCCTGTGGAGGAGTCTGTTGCTAAGTTCCCTAAAAAGTAGTTGTGTTTCTATATGATTTTGATAATGACAACTTACATTCATTTATCTTTCCCAAAATGAGTCAGCAGTGATTCAATGAGATTTAGTTCCAGGTAAATATGTCCCTGGGATTGCATTTATGATTCTTTGCACTTGATGAGGATTGGATGATAGAGCAAATTGAGTGCATAATTCACTGCAATGCAGAACAGACAGGTAAACAAAATGCCAATCTTGAAACACAATGGACTTATTGACAGTGCTTTAAGCATAACCATTTCTAACTAACGCAAGTCCTGATGTCAGTGTGCTTCAAGCAAAGAATTCAGTAGAGAAACATTTCTGCTCATTAAAAAATAAAGTACTTTCTGTAGTGTTTAAAATGCACTGTAGCTTTGGTATGGTCTGTTCTTAAAACTACAAAAAGTAGCTTCTTTAAGCATGAGAAAGAAGATATTATACAAAATTCAGAGAATCAAGCAACAATTCTTGAAAAAGCAGGGTAAACCCCCCAACTCTTTTTTTAAGGTGACCAACTTTTTTACAATGAAAATAAATTGAAGAACAAATAAATTGAAGAAAAAAACAAAATCACTTGTACATGGCGCACTCTTGCGTGCTGCGCACTCTTGCGTGCTGCGCACCGTTGCATGCGGTGCACTCTTGTGTGTGGCATACCCTTTCAAAACAATTCTCCTGTGTGGAGCTCATGTATCTCATAATCGCATCTCACTGCACTGTACCGAGCCTTGACGAATCATCATGTCAAATACAAATATGTCACATACAATGGATGTTTACATACATACAAAATATATCACATACAATGGTCAGATCGGCATTGATCAAATATGGAGATTTACAGATTAGTCTTCAAATATCAAAAAGGAAGACACGTAGGAGGACACTTTTCGAGAGAAGACAGAACTTACAAAAGGAGGACTGTCCTTCCTAAAAGAGAACGATTGGTCACCTGACTTTTTTGTTTCTCCAAAGTACTAGTAATAGCTGTATTCCAAATGGTATTCTGACCATGTCATCCAACCATGAGCTATGTCATCCACCATCTGTCAAATTTCAAACAATCCCTAATGTGCCTTTACTATTTTGTGAACTTCTGTACTTTGGTGTTATATCCATGGTCACTATCTTAATTGCTTTTATTAACAATGGCTTTATTATTGTAAGTCATATCTGGGACTTCACTAAGTAATCAAAGTATTAAAAAGGGATAGGAACCATACCATATTTCTCATGGAAAAAAATGGGAAAACAGTACTTGCATATTTTATTTCATTTATCTAAATGAAATTTTGTTATCTAAAACAGATAATTAAAACTGACAGCTAATGCTGCTCTAGTGACATTTCATATTCAGGAAAAAGTCAACCATCAATTATTAAGTGACAATCTTTCTACAGATCTCAGCATGTATGCAATACCATGGTAGATCATATGGAATGAAAGTTCTTGCTGTGTTTATCCTACCATAACTGTAGTAAAACCACAAGCCATTTGAATGGATGCTATATGACTAATAAACCAGTTCTTCTCAGTTCATATCACAGTAGCAAGTACAGACCAATGGTCTGCTACCAAAATGATATAGTCATCCATGTACATAGGCTACAATGATGGTAAAATTATGTGACCAGTTAGATATCTGATAAATGAATATATTCAGCCAAAGTAATATTTTGTAGATAATTTACTCTTATCAAGTGGTTGAGTACAGCCTGTTTTCACATTTAAACAAACTTATTACATTATCACTTTTTTTCTAGCTCTTGTCTCAGACAAGAGAGTTTTTAAGAGTTTTCAACACCATTTCAGAAATTTGCTGAAGTACTGAAAGAGCTAACAGAACCACTTAATGTTTTGAAACTCTTTCTGGAGCATTTCAGAATAGTCCTTTAGGCAAATACCCAGTAAATAAGGAACATACCAAATGACATATTATTCAGTCACAACATTTTAACAACTAACAAGCTACTCCTAAGATTAGCTAATTTATGTCTCACGCAACTACATCTGAGATTCATCTTCAGAAACTTTGGTTATGGGTTAGGAGAATTACATGTTTAAGAAGCACTAAGACAAACATTTTTTAGAACAATTAAGATAATTTTCTGTATTAAAATAGCAAAAAGTATGTTTGTGCAGATCAGGAAATGGAATGGAAAACAAATTCTGTTTCTACAATGATATGAAGTTACATCCAAATCCAAATAGGACTATATTGAATCATAATTGATACTTCATCATTTTAAGCAGACATTTTTGGATTCTTTAAGAGTTCAACATAATTTCTTTCTAAGGAATGTAGAAAAAATTGTTGAGGCTAGACTTTCTAAAAATACCACCTCAGATACTTCAGTCTTAAGCAAGAGTGCCAACTGAAGAACAGTTTTTTATACATACACTCATGGTGTGGTATTGCAAGAATAAAAAATTTCTTATCATCATAATATCATCAGTATGCCATTTATATTAGAGACCCAGTTTGGTTGAGCGGTAAAGGGACAAAGCTAAAGAGTGTGACTCTGTGAGTTCATATCCTGCTTTAGGTTCAAAGCCAGCTGGGTGACCTGGGCTGACTTTCACTCAGCCCGAAGAAAAAGGCAATGACAAACCACTTCTCAAATCTTCTCAAATCAAAAGTTCAATGAAGATTTGAAAATACCTATGAACACACATACTAAAGGGAAGATCAGTTTCCAAGGAAAAGTGTATAAAGATGGTTTCAAAACAAAATTAAAAATCAACTGATAGATAAAAAAACATTAAGGAAAATAGCAACAAAATCAAAAATATTTGATATAGTCATTGAAATAAAAGACAATACATTCAGGATGCCAAAGGAGTCTGCTGAAATGCTAAAAATAAGAAACAAAAAATGAATAGAACTGTTCCGTCCGGAAAACGTGAGGTAGACCGGGTTCCAACAAACAAGTCTTTATTGAAGTAAGCAACAGTAACGAAACAGTTTGGCTGAAGCCGCGGCAGCCTTTATATACAGGCTTGCTTGCCAGCTTGTAGCCAATGGCAGCTATTTAACTTTGCTGCCTTTCAGCGGCTCTTTTGGATTGGTTCCTAATGAACC
>BHFT01046881.1:0-12957 GCA_004320025.1 Laticauda laticaudata
TGCTGCTGTGCTCTTACACAGATGAAAGTCAGGTTCAACAACTGAGCACGTAGACAGACATGACAGGGATCTGGAAGATCGCTGTGGAGAAAACGTTCTGCTGCTCTGCAACATCTCCTAGAGCATGACTGGTTTGGCAATGAGGGCCCAGTACTGGTGGTGGGGTGGCATTTCTTTAGGGGGCTGCACAGCCTCCATGGTACTCGCCAGATGGTAGCCTGACTGCCATTTAGGTACCGGATGAGATCCTCAGACCCCTTGTGAGACAGATGCTGGTGCGGTTTGGCCCTGGGTTCCTCCTAATGCCAGACAATGCTAGACCTCATGTGGCTGGATGTGTGGGTCAAGCAGGTTCCTGCAAGACGAAGGCCTTGTATAAGCTATGGACTGGCCTAGCCCCGTTTCCGCAGACCTGAATCCAATTGAGCACATCTGGGACACTGTCTCGCTCCATCCACACCGCCACGTTGAACCAGACTGTCCAGCGGTTGTGGGATGCTGTATAGTCCAGGTGTGGGAGGAGATCCCTCAGGAGACCCACCCCGGTGCCACCTGCTACTCAGGAAATGCCAGTGTTGTAGGGTAAGGTCACTGACGGCACGTGGGAGGCCACACTGACAACTACTGAGTCTCATTTTGACTTGTTATTTTAGGGACTTCATCAAAGGTTGGATCAGCAGCTGTAGTGTTTTTTTTTTCCATTTATAATTTTTGAGCGTAACTCCAAATCCCGATGCTCCACCTGGATTGCTAAATTTTGATTTCCATTGATTATTTTTTGTGTGATTTTGCTGTCAAGTACGATTCAAGCTATGCTTATGAAAAAAGTATTTAATAAGAATATTTCATTCATTCAGATCTAGGATGTCTTATTTTTGTGTTCCCTTTATTTTTTTGAGCAGTGTATTTCAACCCAAGGGACCTTCTCAACAGCTATCAAGATTAGTCGTGTATTAGAGCAGAAACTGGTGGATCATCAGATATTTATGCAGCCAGTTCTCAAGTGTTGGGCAGACTAGTATAACTAGCAAGTATAACTAGCTATATAACTATTTGCTACAAACATAGTTTAACATATAACATCTCTAATTCAGTTGCAATTAAATGAATTAAATTAAATAAGTGTTAATAGCAGTGGAAAATTTAGACAACCTGAAAGTGCAAAGAACAGCCTCTAAGGTTATTTGTGCTAAGCAGCTCCATAGCAGGGAGATATTGTTAATGGGGAAGCTTGAAAACTAGAAAACATCATTTTCTCTTTCAACAATAGTTAACAAGTAGTTTTGGTCCATCTAAAATTTCTACTACAGGATGTTCCTTTTTATTACTCTAGTTAAAACACTAAGTTGAGTGATCTTAAATCTTCAAGAATGCCAGCATGCAATGGGTTAAAAAATATTGTTTTATAGAACACCTCAAGCAGTTGGCACACTTGGTGCGTGTGTGTCTCTTTTTTAATGAACTGAAGTAGTTGGCTGCGGTATAGTGAGGTGTGGCATTAATAGATTTTTCTCCCCCATTTTAAACTGCAATGAAATAATGGCTCCAAAGACATGGAGATGGCAGGAGATGAAACACCTCTGGGCTGGCAGTTGGATAGCTGACTGCTTGGGCTGCCCAAACATTGGACAGAATTGTGGGAAAGAGATTCATTGCTAGTTAGTCACCTATCGAGTATAAAGAAGCTAATCATAGTTAAAGACCTAAGCAAGACAGGAATAAGCTGCCCACCTGTTCATGTTAACCAACCAGAGTACTTTTAACAATTCAGGCAAATTTGTCCCCCCAGTATCCCCATGATTCCCTCCCATTTTTTATTCCAAGAATATGGTTTTGTGCAACCTCATTACATCTTGAAAGTTCTAGATTGAGTATTAGTTTCTTAGACCAAAGTCAGTTTGCTACCTTTACGTTTCTATGGTAGTCAAGCTGGATCAAGCAAAACAGAAGAAAATAGGTGACCGAGTTCCTAGCTGCACTATTTTCCTAAATCAATACACATCAAGATACCTTAAAACATTACATAAAGTATGTTATTTAGACACAGTAAAAGAGTGGTCAAATTAATTTGTTTTAGTGATCAGTTTTGAAACCCAACTTAAAAAATATACAAAAAGAATTAGTTAAGAAAGAGATGTAAAGTGTAACAGCAGGATTTTAATCTCTTGGTGATTCAATTTTTTAAATCAATGATTTAAGTTACATTAAATAAATAATCCAGAATGAAACAATCTCATAAGAAACATGCTCAATTTCCTAACTGCTCTGTTTCATCTTAACAAGTCACACAATTTCAGCAATATTATTCAACAAGGAATCTAACCTTTCACTCTGCTAATGCCTGTACTTTACATCTTTTATGAAATTTATGACTTTCCCTTTACAGCTATTGCATATTTTGACGTTGAGGGCAGTTCTCATTTAGTAACTGTTCAGTTATGACAGTGATGAAAAAGTAATTTTGAGACCAGTCCTCAAGTTTATGATCTTCACAGGGTCTGTAAAGCAAAGGAAAGCTGATGTGAGATTAGCAGTCATCTCATTTAGTGACCACTTTATTTAATGACTGAGTTGCTGGTCTCAACTGTGATTGCTGATTAAGGAAGGACTATCTATATTTACTGACCTAAATAAGTATGCAGTAGGTAATTTAAAGTACCAACTTTTCCCCTCAAGATCTCCCTTATCTCAGAAGCCCCCTTTTGCATTTGCTTATCCTTTGGTTAATTGCTGGTGTTTTTTTCCCTTCTGCCCTTGCCCCAACTTAGAACAGATCTTGTCAAACATATTCAATCCAATTTCAATCATCTGCATTTCCACTTTGACCTTTTATTGGCTTACAGCACAAGTCTATGCAAACCTACTCAGAGGTTAAGTCCCATTATGTACCAAAGCTTATCTCCAGGAATGTATTAAAAATTCCCAGTAATCAATTACAGACCTTTAAAGCTTTAATATATTAAAACTTTCCCCTCCCTTGCAATTGCACTTGGATGCTTCTCTCCTTTCTATAGGTTATCAGACTAATTCCATTCTCTTCTCGTAAAAACTATGACTGGCACTGCCAGGGAAACAACATTGTTTGTTTTATGCTACACAATTATTTTATTAAATTTAGATGGCTGCTCTGAAAATGTTCAAAAATTTCTTATAAGTATATATATACTCTGTCGACTTTTTGTTCGAAAAGAACGTTCTTTGCAAGCAATGTAAAATTTGATTACTCAAACTTTTCAATTTAAACAATGCCTTAGAATCACCAGTCTATTTCTAATCTATATTTGAATGACCACAGCAGAGACTTAAGAGAATGAGTATCAACAAAATAACTTTCATATGGCTACCTTCAAAAATACAATTAAGTAAATATACATAGGTTGGTGAAAAGTCCAAGTTAATACTGTGAAGTAACGCTTATTCTCTGAAGATCTTTCTGCGCACATAAATATGACTTCTTCTCTACATACATTTTCTGCTTGACAAAACAAAAGCTTTTCCTACTGCGATCTCTATTGTCTCTCCCGGGTGTGTATTCTCTGATGTAAAGTTAGGCTTGTGTTTCGACTGAAGCTCTTCCCACACTCTAAGCATTTATAGGGCTTCTCCCCTGTGTGAATCCTTCTATGCGAAACAAGATCTGTGCTCTGTCCAAAGTACTTCCCGCACTCCAAGCAAGGATATGGTTTCTCTCCTGTATGGATTCTATGATGCCTAACCAAGCTGGACTGAGTGGTAAAACTCAGCCCACAGTCTGAGCAGCTGTATGTCTTTTCCCCAGTGTGAATTCGCTTATGTTTCACAAGGCTTGAATGGTCCCGGAAGCTCAGGCCACAATCCAAGCAGCTGAAGGGTCTCTCTCCGGTGTGTGTCCTTTGATGGGAAGAAAGGCTTGTGCTCCGACTGAAGTTCTTCCCACACTCCAGGCATTTGTATGGCTTCTCTCCTGTGTGGCTTCTCTCATGCTTAATAAAGCTTGATTGATCAGAGAAGCTCTTGTTGCAGTCTAAGCAGCTGTATGGCCTCTCCCCAGTGTGGATTCTCTGATGCAAAGTCAGGCTTGTGCTTCGGCTGAAGCTTTTCCCACACTCTAAGCATTTATAGGGTTTCTCCCCAGTGTGGGTTCTTCTATGTGAAGCAAGGTCTGTGCTCTGACCGAAGTATTTCCCGCATTCCGTGCACCGATACGGTTTCTCTCCTGTATGGACTCTCTGATGTCTAACCAAGCTTGACTGAGTGCTAACGCTCAAGCCACAGTCTGAGCAATGGTAGGGTTTTTCCCCAGTGTGAATTCGCTTATGTTTGATAAGGCCTGAATGGTCCCGGAAGCTCAGGCCACAATCCAAGCAGCTGAAGGGTCTCTCCCCGGTGTGTGTCCTTTGATGGGAAGAAAGGCTTGTGCTTGAATTGAAGCTCTTCCCACACTCTAAGCATTTGTACGGCTTCTCCCCTCTGTGAATTCTCTGATGCGAAGGGAGGCTTGAGCTGCAACTGAAGCCCTTTCCACACTCTGAACATTTATAGAATTTCTTGTCTTCCAGAAATGCTTGGCCATGAGCCAGGTTTTGGTTCCAATTCACGCTCTTCCCAAATTTGAAGTTTTTATTTGACTTCCCCTCCGCATGGATTAATTGGTGAATATTCAGACAATTGTTACATCTCTTATCTGTTTGGCTGCTGGGCTGAACTGGGGTTTCACTGAAACTTCTAACTTGAGAAGTAATAGATTTATCACCTCTTTTCTCCACAAAACTTCCTTCTTCTCCCATTGGTCTACTTTGATTCCAAAAATTTTCTTTCAGTTCCTCAGATTTGACTCTTTCCAATTGTTTCCCATCATTTTCACTCTTCCATCCATTATCTACGGGAATAAAAACAGAAATACAACATTTCTAAGTAGGACCACCAGACATTAGGTTATATACCTAGTTAGTTTCTTGGGGTCAACTTTTCCCCCCAATGGTTAATTATTCCTCCAGGTCCTTCCTAAGTAATCTGTTACAGGGTTTATATCTCTTTCCATTAGGATTTTGACTAACAGCGACAAATATAATCTTAATGGCTCTTTTCTGCAACATGCTTAACAATCAGCTAGAACCTCAGTACACTACATTATTAGCAATTATTTTGACAGCACACTGCTGCTTTAATTGGGTCAACAACTGCTATTTTAGGAAAACTTACTTTCTACCCCACTTTTTTCATGAAATACCTGATATCTTATAAGTCTTATGGGTCAATCAAATACTGGTAAGCTTTATTGTATCACTAATTACACCCCTTTTGAAAAGAAAACAGCAGTAGAAGCTTCACCACTATAGCTGTAATGTGAATTATCTTGGGAAAAGAATGCAGACCCAAATAGTATAATAGTATAATATAGTATAAATAGTAAATAGTATAATAATAATCAAATTTGTGTCTAAAGGAAGAGCTATAGTGAAAGAATCTCAGGAGGGATTTTCTCTAGTTTTGGGGAGAGTAAAAGTAAAGGAAGGAAGAGGTACTTTTAGTCTTTTGAAATTCTGTAAATGTGACCTTATAACAGAATTAGTAATCTTAGTACTGCTTCATATCAGAAATACCGTAAAGGGCTAACAGTAGCCAATTAATGTTGGAGAGACATGTCTCTGGGTTGTGAGATCTTGGAATAAACAAGGGTGGCTTTTCAGTAGGTTAGATTTCTCTCCATATTGCAGTTATTTAATCAAAACAGAATGTCTAGATTTAGGCATGCCCACAACTCACTGTGTCAAGTTAGCTTTAATTCTATGCATAACTGGTTTGAGGATGAATTTTATTGAGCATTAGCTTACTGGATCAATTGACCTCTATTGTGTTACAACATATCTGATCGTCCTTTCCACTGGCCAAGTTAAATTTTGTTGGGCTCAAGCAGCTCTCCTCATTGTCATTGTTGTATAGGAAGTGCTGAGGTGTTTCTGGGTTAAAAGGAATAGCCAGTGACATCACTGTTGCCTGAGCCCACCAAAATAGTACCTATTTATCTATTTGTATTTGCATACTTTTGAACTGCTGTGTCAGCAAGAACTGGAACAAATCATGGGAGCTCACCCCATCACACAGCGGCATTCGGATCTCAAGCGTGGGCTTGCAAATTGTCAATCAAGTGAGATATCGTGCTCCATTAGCTCTTCTAAAAGCATCAAAAATTAAGGCTAACAATTTAGTGCTTCAAAAATCCAGATAACTGTAAATGGTAGCAAACAGACTTCTAACTTTGGTATCATTTGTGGTGGTCTGAAGTTTTGCATCCTACATCTGGTAACTTCACCAAAATGTCACAAACTAGGGATCTCATTGAATTTCAGTGTTTTGATTTGTATTATTTTCGCAAATGTAGTATTTTAGCAAAGGCAGTAGCTTTTACGTCCATGTTGTTGGTTTTTTATGTTGTGCTATACTTTATCCCCATTTTGTCTGAAAGTAAATCCAGATAATTCAATGTAATAGTACCAATGGGCACCTTGGAAGTTGTATATGGCCTGGAACCTGGATAGCTTTGGGACAGGCTTCTCCCAGCAGTACCAGTCAAACCTTGATGGGAAGATTCTCTTGGAATCCCTACTCCAAAGAGAGCAACCATCAAGCACAAAGCCAAGCCTTTTTTCCTGCTGCCCCACTGCTATGGACTAACATTCCTGCTATGATTAGCCCAGCACCAACCCTCTTGCAATTTAACAACGTTATTAAGACTAGGCCAGCCAAGAAATTGCATAAGATTGACTTGAGAAATGAGATTCCCCTCCTCCCTCAATAATAATTCTTGATCTGTTTTCTAGGAATGCTGTTTCTAAGCATGATATAATTGTAATTACTATGGTTATATTTGATTACTGTATTTTATCATTAGTTTACTGAGATGGAATGATGCTGTGTGAAGCCAGTTGCAACTGAAGCAGCCCAGAAATTGCATAAGTACATAGTAATTTATTCAACAAACCATAATGAAAATAAGATGTGGCTTAGTGTTAAGACGATAAAAAATGACCAAAGCTCATAAAATATACCCATGGTCCTTACCAGTGTCAATTCTCAACTGGACACTAGTTCCACAAGGAACTGGGCTCCCTTCTCTGCAGGGAATGGCTTTATTTGGTTTCTCTCCAGGGGCATTTTTTGCTCTTTCTTGGCTTGCTAAGGTCTTTGACCACTCCCAGTTCTGGAAGCCACAATCTTCTCCTTTACAGGCTGACTTGCCATATAATTCCATTGGTTTTGAATCTTCTGGTATATGTCTCTCCTTGATGATTCTGATTAAATCCTCCTGGCCTGTTGGAGTAATGAAAAAAAAACAAACCCAATTTGTTCCCCAAAATAGAAAATATGCAACTTCAAAATTATTTTCTATATGTATGTGTGGATGAAATTGAGTGGGGAAAAAAAGAAGGCATTTCACTGTCTCATGCATACATCAGATTAGGAATCCAAAATTTTGAGCATAGTTTTTCTCTATCTTCCATAGCCTGAACTTTACCCGAGTATAATATACAAGTTAAAAGGGGAAAAAATCAATGATATGCTTTCCAACATTCTGTTGCCTCTAGTCATTATGAAAAACCATGACTGCTTAAAAGCCCAAAATAAAAATTTAAAAAAATAAATGTTTTCAAGCATTATAAGATAAAGACTTAAGCAATTGTGAAGGAGGTAAAAGTCCCCAGATACATAAGAAAATATATTTATTGAGCCCAAATATGTTTCAAAAATAATTTTGTTCAGTAAAGCTATGTTGCATATCTGGGTTTTTTCGTCTCCTTCCTTTCACTGCAATCAGGCCTTTCACTTTTCCTTCCTTTTTTTCATATCCCAAAGACCTTAAATAAGTTCCAAAAGAATTTAAATGTATGTTGTAAATTTAGACCATGTGGGTGGCCTTGGTAGTCTGCTTTTAAAAGACCAAATAATACAATGTCAAGTAATGTTCCAGTAATGCACCCATAGAAAGGATAACTCTAAGGCAGGCAAAGTTCCTCAAAGAATGATTTATATCGGCACAAACTGGTGAAAGCCAATGAGTTTTCCCTGTGGCTTTCGCCTAATTAAAAGTAAAAGCTTTCCTTTCTCCCCCGAGTCACTGATCATGTTGTCCAATCCAAGTGCAGGCAGTTGCTTGGTTACTGTCTCCTCCTCTGGCCAGCCATCTGTATGAATGTCATTGGTTCCCACAGGAAAACTATTGTTTTGGCTACAAAAGCCGGTCTATTTTCTCCCTCCCGCCAGTGTGTGGCAACCCCAGAGCCTCCAAGATGGTTTTAGCCAGCTTCCTTTCAGAGTTGATATACTCATTAAAACTTGGGAAAATTATTTTGTTTACCCATTTCCATTTAGTGATCAAAGAGTGTGGATGCTGTAAGCATACATCAATCTCTCTGCTCTCTGAAGAAAGAAGCCCTAGCTGAGCACAATGAAACTTAGATACAGAAAAGGGCATTCCTCATTACCCAAGAAGCAGACATCCACTGTTTTATCCACCCCCTTGGTTATAACAGAAGTCTCCTTTCCATGTTAGCTGGAGCTTCGTCTTGTTAGAAGTTTTATTTTCCAGTAGTAGGAATGAATCCTTTCAAGATAAAGCAAAAAAAGCTGAAAGGGCATAAAAATTTTTAAAGATCCAATTCTGTTTAGTAGCCCCATTAGCACATGCTAGAGGAACATCAGGACTGAATTATTTGAATGTATATATTAAATTGAGGCTTTTTGTTGGAAACTAGTTACACATTGTTCATGGTAACCTTGCATGCAGTTGACTCAAGAAGATAGACAGGGAATTTTCCTTAGTCTATGAAAATGTCCTCTTATGGCGAGACTAACCCTACAAAAATGATATCCAATTCCACAAATGTATGCAACAGAAAGCTCTTTTATGCTTCCTTTTGATGTCAGGGTTGGTTATCAACCCTGATTTTCAAAGTTGTTGGACTTAGTGGCCCAAACATCTTTTTCCACCTCTCTATAATAAACATTATCACTTAAATTTTTCAAATGTAAGAAAAAAACAAATTCATTAAAATTCAGTCTTTTTGTTTGTAAGGTGGGAATAAAATAGAGCAGGAATTCTTATAGAATTTCAATACAAATGATCTAACAGCAAAACAATTGCAACAGATTTTCACTTGAAATAAAGGTGAGTTTACAATCCTTGATGGTTTCAGGCTCTGTCTTCTCACTCTCCTACTATTATCCATATAATTACTAATGCACATTCTTCCATTGTTGGAGTGGCTCTTTTGTAAAATAGAGTAAAATCTCCTATGACAGATCTCACTATGATAAATCAAAACTACAACAAGTAACACACAAAATATGGTTTTCTCTTCTGAAAGATAATCAACAAATTATGCCACATGTAATGTGATGGATTAACAGAAGTTGCCAAAATTCCCAGGTATAAGTATTTATCTTAGGTAATTTTAATATCCTTATTCTTTCCTGTTTCTTTTACAATGTTTTATTTGTTTTTCTGTTTTGTATGCTGCTTTTTATGATAAAACAGATAAATAATATACAATGAATTCATACATAAAAGTAATGTTACTGTATTGAAATTTGTTTGAAATTTTCCAGCTTCTTCTAGAGCAGGGGTCCCCAAACTTGGCAACTTTAAGACTTGCGGACTTCAACTCCCAGAATTCTCCAGCCAGCTATTTGGAGAATTCTGGGAGTTGAAGTCCACAAGTCTTGAAGTTGCCAAGTTTGGGGACCCTGCTCTAGAAAAACTAATCACTGACCTTTTCTGCCACAGCTATTAAACAAATCCGGTTTCCCCCACTGACTTGCTTGTCAAAAGATGGCTGGGAAGGTTCCAATAGTGATCAAATAGCCCTGGAATAGTGCAACATCATAAATACATGCTGGTTGTCAATAATTTTGATCACATGACCATAAGGATAGTGCAACAGTTATGAGTATGAGAAGTGGTCATAAGTTCCTTTTTTCAGTGCCATTGTAACTGTAAACAGTTACTAACTGGTTATAAGTCAATGACTACCTGTATATCTTAACAGCAGGGTTAAAAGCAGGGTTTGCTTGCTATGGTAAACTACAAAAAATATCTAAGAGATTAATTCTACCCAAGCTTATTATGTTGTACAAATGCACCTGCCAAATATTTAATTAAATGGGATGTATTCCAGGACAGGTTAGATCTAGGACTAGTGTCCAGATGATTTTAAGAAACAGAAGCCTCTAATTACTGCATACAATTACTGCATGCTTCCTTATCTCTTTCATCAGTACAAAAAGCATGGTAAACTGTGAGAACTGAAGTGCTCCAAAAATAGAGTCCCGATCTGTGCAAAAATCTTTGTGTATAGAGCTGTAATAGAGATGTCCATCCTCAATGTCTGAGAATAAGTGGAAGGGCAAACAATATATATTTTACCTTATATATTTTGTGCAAAACAGAACTATAGTTATACAAAAAATTAAGACCCCAATTGTTAACAGCATATAAACATCTCACTTCTTCCCACAGTAATTTTCTTTACAGTCCATTCTGATCTAATTACATACAAATTATACATACATTAAGGTGTGTATGTCTATTTTTGAAATAATTATGTTTGTTATTAATTATACCTTCCCTTCTCTTTCCGATAAGGGAATAAGGATTTTTACTTGCTTTGCCAGACCTCGATAGAGATTATTGAGCAAATAGATATCTCATATTCTTCAAAATGCACTGAAGTAAATTCTAATATAGTAACATTTAACATTTATGACTCTATCAGAAATTTAGATATCAGAAATTTAATTGTCATTGTGGCAACATGTGCCACAATGATAACTAAATGCAGAACGAAAATTACTTGCATTTTTAAATTTACTAATATTTAATGCTACAATAATCCCACTGGCAAATATTGGTGTAGCAGTATAATTTCTGGAAAAAAATAAAGAACATTAGGATAATACAAACATAGTTTGAAAAATGAGTGAATGATGATAAATTCCTTGCAGCAGAAGCAAACAAAGCAATGGCTTTTGTTGTGTGTGTTTTTAAATAAAAAACAAACAAAGCAAAAGAGCAAACTGCTGAATGTCTCAACTCTCAAAGCCCAATGCTCATAAGTAACAACGTTTTTGGGGTGGGTCGGAAAGCAGTGATTCTGAAGCCAAGCTCGGAATCCACAAAACTTAATATGAGGGCAGGAATTATTTCAAGCTAAACCATGTGAGGTTTTAATGACGAAAGATCAACACTAAATGGATTCTGGAAATAAATATGCAATTAATGGTACTGCAAAGAATATGCATAACATGATTGAAATGCTTCATTTTTCTCTCTCCACATCTCCCCTCCTCGTACATTCACACTCAACTGCTGTCTGAACAATCTCAAGGTATAGGTTATAACAATTTAGCCTGGCCATAACCTCATGCATCATGAAAGCTAGGTCGATTTTACCTACAAAAGGTTGCAGCCATCAAACTCGTACTAGTGAAAGCTAAGCCCCCAACCCAGAATCACTCTAAGCTTTTGAGGGGAAAAGGTTTCCAGCTAAGAATTATATTACAAACTTACTTCCTGAGCTGCAGATTTTGCTCCCTTGCCATCTGCCTGGACCTAGGCTTCACATGGCGTGGCCCCTAGCCCACCCCTCCGACCCTTTCTCGTCTTCCAACCGCATCCCTGATAAACTCCTTGCAGATTTTCAGCGAAGCTTTCCCTGTAATTTCTCTCTCCACGGGTGTTTAATGAAGCCAGAGGGGAGGGCAGGTTCAGAGAGACGACAAAACCCACCAGTCACCAGGTATTGCAAAGGTCCCCTTTTCCACTTTCAGACGCGCAGAGGAAGGAAAACTGGTCCCTTCTTACGAGCTGGGGCTACGGGGGATGACAAGGAGAGGCAGCTGGTCTTTCTTATCCATCCGATCTGCTTCTCAGCCTCTTTCGGGCTTTCTCTTGGGGGCGAAAAAAACCCCTCTCCCAGCACTCACCCGGTCCGTCCAAGCCCTTTTTCTCCCACCTTCCAGCTTGTAAAATCCAACATAAACCCTCTTCTCCCCCCTCCCTCCCCGGTTCTCAGGAAACCTTGCTTGCATTTTCAAATACCAGCTTCCGGGGCGGGTCTAACCAAGGAAGAGCCAATAGCACAGAGAGAGAGAGAGAGAGAGGGAGGGAGAGGAGGAGCGGCTTTGCTCATTTTGCCTAGATAGAAAATGGTGGGGTTGGTATCGGGAAAGTCGCTGTAGAACAGGGCTCTCCAATCTTGGCAACTTTACGACTTGTGGACTTCAACTCCCAGAATTCTTCAGCCTTCTAAAATTGACAGGGTTGGAGAGCCGCGGTCTTAGAAGTCCGTCGTCGTCCCCCTCCCCCCAACTTACCGTAGTTAAGATGGTCCTCCCTCTCTTCAAAATAAGTAGACAATAATTCCAGATTTCGGGCTGTATCAAACTCAAGTAATATTTTGTGTGAAGCCTTTTCTAAAAACGTTTTTGAAAAGTCTTTCTGCAAAACACAGCTTTGATTTTGGATACTGTAGTATGAGAGTTGGGGATGGGATTAGGGTGTTAGGTTACAACAACCTTGCAACATAGATCTATGCTTGGACTATTACTGCTACGTTTCTCAGGCTTGGCAGCTTCAATATGTGTGGACCATCTGGGTGGGGAATTCTGGGAGTTGAAGTCCACACATCTTAAAAATTGCCACACTTGAGAAATACTGGGTTAGAGTATAAACAATTTACAACCCAGTATATAACCATCCAAAATCTAACCACGAGGTATCCATTCCATAGAAATGGGAGATAGTAAGCAGTCTTCTTCTGTAATTCCATTTTGTAACATTGTAGTGTGGAAAGGGAACTTCATGAGGACAGTGGTGTCACCCAGGCAGGAAAAGCCCAAAGGGAATGTTCTGTATGCAAATAACCGGCTTCAAATAATGCATTCCCATTGGCTACTAAGAACGATAAGGGATTGGTTCCT
>BHFT01046882.1:0-19008 GCA_004320025.1 Laticauda laticaudata
CCAAAAAATCGGGTATGCGGATTGGCGTGTGGAGAGTGATATTAGATTGAAACGTCTCAAATGTTTCTTATAATATTGCAAATTAATGCATTCCTCCATTCCTGGGCATCAAGAAAAGGGATGCGCTCACATCCATAGATTTGACGGAGGGACGTACCTGCACATTGCTTTCGGGCCCTCCCATTATATATTTTCTGATTATTCTGCTACAATAACCACCATTTTGAATATGTGGCCCTTCCATTTGGATTAGCCTCTGCCCCCAGGACCTGTCACCAGGTCCTTGCAGCGCTTGCTGGCCATCTGAGCACATCGTTAACCTCCAGTGTTATCATGACGATATTTTTGGATTTTATCTCCTTTCTGCCCATCAGGCGGTCATAGACACTCAGAACAACATACTATCCCTACAAGAGCATGGCTTTTTAATAAATTGGAAGAAGAGTCAATTAAACACAATCGAACTTGGATAATCCATTTTAGGGGCAGTCATTAAATACGGTGGAAGGCAAGGTTTATTCTGTCACCAGATAGACTAAATAGCATTCAAAAATTGGTTAATGAGATCAGGTTGCTTCAGAGGCGTTTGTCCTTAATGACCTATCAAAATTGTGAGGCAAAATGATCTATTGTATTTTCTATTATTCCTTGGGCCCGCTACCACACTAGATCCCTCCAGTTGCTTTCCTGCTACCATTTACCACGATCTGTCCGAAATAACTCAAACACAAAGTCAGGGTTCCACCCAAGGTTCTCATAATCCTTCCTCTGGTGGTTTCAAAAAGACTGGTTATCACAAAGCTGTCTCTTCAAGGGCCACAAAGGCTCACCATCACCACACTGATGCCAGTCTGTTCGGCATGGGAGCTCACGTCCAAGTCGCTCACCAACAAAAAAATTAGTTTAGGTGTCCCATGACAATGGATAGAACGATCCAAGAATCAACTTCCATCTCGCAGGGAAGCTGTTCTTCCGATAAATATTTACTTTCTTCCCGCTTTCCGTCTGAGCGCTTCCGATAGTGAAAGTTTGGTATGCTTTCTCCCGGTTAGTGGCTTGGCCCTGTTTCGCTGGCCACTTTCTCTCTCGGAGAGTCTTGGCTCAGCTTTGCTGGGAGTCGTTTCGTCTCTTTGGGCTGTAATTCTTTTTGTTTTCTGCAGACTTTCTCGATATGCCCCCTTTTCATTGCATTGCTCTGCAGATTGCATCGAGGAACTCAATCGGCTCGGGGATTGGCACATTCCGCCAATTTCTATTTTCGCGCCCTTTCCTGTTAGCGTATAGGCAGTGGATTTCATCGTCGTCCTCTCCGGATTCGACGTCTCTTCGAGTTCTGGTCGGTAATGAGAGTTGTATTGCTGAGAGTTGTTTCATTTTATGTAATCACGTTCGGCTGTGGCTATTGTCTTACTAAATCGTGGCTGTTGAGCTACTTTCGTGTCTCAGCTATATCTTCGTTTCATCTGTGACCCTGCCAATTTTTTGGCCTCCACTAGCCGCAAAACGGTCCTTCTGCCTCGCCTGTCGTGCTCACTGGAGTCTAATAGTTATTGCGTGTATTAGCTTTACCAGAAGCTCTAAGATTTGTCTCATTCCATAGGCTCTAGGTCTTGAAGTTCATCTATACAACTCCGCAATATCACTCGAGGTCCCGCATCGGCTCACTTCACTCCATAAGTTCTAAAGAAACAGAACTATCGCTACTGCGTGCACCAGCGGTATTTGGACGGCGCCTGTAGGTCACTGGGCAGGCTACAAGAAAGAAACTCACGACATTGGTGACTTTTTCGACTCCATTCTATTCTAGCAGGAGCTACACTATATCTCTCGAGGTTGATCTGTCTTCAGTAGATGCACAGGCAGACCGCTTTTTATTACATTTGCACTAAAGCAGCACTGGTGCATAGCTCGAGGGCCTCTAAGTGGATGTCATCTGCCAGACTCCGGTCACGTCAATTGTTTGACATCTCTGGGGGCCTTTGCCACCAAGTCCCTGTTTGCAGACCAGATGGGCTTCAGACATTTGGGATAACGGCACAACCACGCGGTGGGTAGACCTATTTTAGCTTCCTGCTCTGTCATACGACAAGCTCTCTTTCTGTATTTCTTTGCGCTCTAGAGAATGTGTACCTCCCATCCACTATCAGTTGCTCTTCCTAGGTAGATGCTTGGAAGAGCGGGGAATGTGAATTTATATTCCACAAATCTCTTCACTTTCGTGGCTGGCTTGTGTAGGCGGGGTGGCTCCACGGCTGAGATGCATTCCCTCCACTCCGCTCGCGTATCCTCTAGATTATGCTCCACGCGAGCATAAGTCTCTTAGACAGAGTGTCTGAGTCTTGTCTGTCACCGCATGTCTCTCTGTAGCGCAGTCTCGGCGCTTATATTGGCTCGCACGAGATCCCAACCTTTGGCTCGCCATGGTTCGCAGACTTCTCTCCCACGTCTGCTCAGTGATAGCCAAACGCCCCGGAGAACCCATTCAGAATAGAGAGTCTCATTAATCAGAGAGCCCCTGGTTCAACATCGAGACCCTCTCAACAACAAAGTCATTTGATATTCACGCAGTCTCAAGACGTGCAAAAACGGAACCATTGTGGCTCAGCGCTGCGCTGACAAGTTGCAGCATTGTGATAAATAGATCTTCTTCTAGTCTAGCCCGAAGTAGTTATCTCTCGCGCCCTAAATTGCATCGTTCCATATATGTCTGATTTTGCTCCCCTCAAACATATTTGTGGCGGACTTCTCTGTACGGAAATATCGCAGCTAATTGGCCTCTCTTAACCATCTACATATCATCCGAGTGTGAGTTTCTTTGTAACTAATCAGATAGTGAGTATGATATATTGCGCGTTCTACTTTTATTATTGGTTCTCTCCTTATACACTGAGATCAGTCTAACGATAGATAATAGGCGCTTGTAGTTTATTCAAAGTAGATGAGGCTGCAACTGGACTATATGAATGAGAGGAAGACAGAGCTTTCATCATGGATATGATCTAGTGGATAGAGAACTATATATAACATTAGTCGACAGAGTGCGTTTTCTTCATAGGCAATACACATGTATCACGATTCACTTGCAGGTTTTGTATGTTGATACCTCTCATATTGCGTGACTGTTGCACATACAATATCATATTAAAAAGGTTCTCTCTCCTCCTCTTTCTCCAGATGTAGTTACCATCTGCACCGTTCTATGAACTCTTATTTCTGGTATTAACACTCGTACTCCAGAGTAAGTATTGGTTTACGAAGTTTAAACAGTAGTTGATCTATGGGAACTTGGGCAAGTTCGTGGATCAAGCAGCTTCAAGACTAGTAATGCCAGGACCCATGTGAGTGTAATACCATGAATAAAACAAGAAAGCCGAGTCTCATCGTGAGTTTCTCTCTCGAGCATTCTTCTCTATACATAAATAACAGTCTACACTGTTAGCGAGATCTCTTTGACCCAATATGTCTAACGTCTCTCCTCTATCCTTGTTCTCACTGTAATAAAATCTCACTGTTTTTTTTTTTGCAATTCTATCACCTCCTGGGTAGAATTTTCCTTGTCCATTCTTTAGTTTCATGCTCAACTCGGATGTCTATGCTATCCCTTTTCTTATCAAAACCCACTCCACGTGGTCTTCGTTCTGTAGTGCTGTGAGAAGAAAAACTATAGCCAGAAACCTTTGAGAGACTCTATCTGCAGCCAAGATTCACGTCTAAATAAATTTTTTAATAGGTTTCATGTGAGCATTCGAATAATACTTTTGAAATTGTCTCTCTTTCAAGATTACTTTCGCATCCTGTCGAATCCCCACATTTATGCTAAGGTCAATCGACTTTTTATAGAGCACAAGAGCTTTACTCTTCTAAATTTTTTGCCCAGACCATACAGGGGATGGAAAGACAATGGGGCATAAGCCTTGATGTTGAGCGCACTCTGCGAATCGTATATCAAGCGTACAGCGGCTTTCAGGAAATCAGAGCTCTTATTTTGTGTCCTTTCAGCCTATCCCAGGGTTATAAGGTTTCACCATCTATGGAAGCCGTTGGATATCAGGCTCAATCTCTGCAGGTGCCTAGGGGCATTAACAACTATTGAACAAGGAGGCAGCAACTTCGGTGGCATGGGGCCACACAGGCATTCAATAACTGAAAATCTGTCGGGGCCACAGCTTGGGTCTTTTCGCCCCACCGCCCCTTCATTAGACAATTATTAAAATGGATGTGTTTGCCTCTGCTGAGGCTCTTATTGCAGAGAGTTTCCTCAATGGGTCCACAGGGGACCAGGAGAGATTTCCAGACCAGACGGATTTCCTTCTGTAGGACAGGCAAGCTTTGGCTATTGTTCCCACTACTGGATGCTCTGAACAAGCTCATAGGAGAAAGGGGCATGGTACTTTACCTGACATGCCCATTCTCTTTGAGCTTGTGAAGCATCCAGCCCACCTTTTTCCATTGCTGGTTGGTCGTCCTGTTTTGGCAATGAACATTTTTAGAACGTTGAGGATGAGACCGCTTATTTTTTCTCGTCTTCGCCAAAACTGCAGGGAACACTGAGGAGAGTCACGTGGATGGAGAGGAGGTGTTCAAATCAAGCTCAGCCTATGAATGCGGAGACTGAAGCACCTCCCCACTACTGGATGCTCTTCACAGCTCAAAGAGAACGGGCATGTCAGGTAATTTCCAACGCCTTTTAACCATTTCTGCAAACTCAGCTATCTTCACAATCCTTTCTTCCATTACTTTATTTCTGCAGACTTCCATCTTTGTGCTCAAAATATCCTCTCTGCAGTCACCATACATAAAACTGATCTTTGCATCACCACAGTTTGTATTTCTACCCAGTATGTTTTTGCTCTTTCACAAGCCTATAAATAAATGTTCCTTGGTGTTTTGCACGTTTTCAACAGTGTCTAGAAGTACCTTTATACACCAGACATTTTTGAAAAGTTTTCTTTTAAATTATGAGACAATGTAAATTTCAGATCTTTTAACCACATTGATCGGAGGCAGATTTGGACTTCAGGATTTTACTTGCTACTTGTACTTGTTACTTGCTACTTGATGTTTTGTGTTCATAAATGCACATTTTATGTTCAAAATATTATACTTCTCTACTCCCCCCCCCCAGTGGTGCAGGAGGCTGACTAGGCCATGTCCAGCATTCCCACACTCACTCAGCAACCAGGCAGCAAACCTGTTGTTGAAATTTTTGAAGCCCACCCCTAAAGAGTGCGATAGGATGCACGTCTTGGTTTAAATGGTCTTGTCTGGTTTTGGCATTCTGAGTGGCACTGGGGCTTCTGGAATTAACATACTTCTAGTTTTCAGCCATCTTGAACCTGAACAGTGAGCCTTGCTTCTAAATTGCCCCACCCAGAATAATTTTGTAACTAAGAAAGATGTGGAAGAGAGGTAAAGTCTCTTCTGAAATATTGTAAGTTCCCCCTTTCCAGGTTCTCTGTTAAATATAGATACACCAGATGTCTTTTGTAAGTGATGCTTGTGGGAGGAAAAAGAAACTAAATCTTTGCTAAAGTAATTTAGCCTTCTGTACTTTTTCTTCTGCATGGCAAATCGATGATCAGATGATAAATACCCTGTCATTTCTTTTTGAACATATTGTCCCAGGTGCGTAATAATGCACTGAAAGTGTGTGTAGTTCCTTGGCCTTAGAACCTCAGAAGTAAGAAATAATACACCTTTTGGGTGAAGTAATGATTGGTGAACGTCTGGACAATTATATTTGCAAGTGAAAGCCCTTTTCTATTGTAAACATTGAACTTTAGCTACAGGAAGGAAATGTCTCTCTGGTGGCTGAAGCATATTTCTGGTGACTGCTTGTATCTTGAATCTAAGCAAGGAAGAAAATTATACTGCTGCTGTGGAAGACTTTAGTAAACAATAATTTACAATTCTTTCCCCTGGGCAGATTTTGTCAGCAAAAATAATCCCTCTAGTACAGAAATAGGTAATAATTTGGCCAACAGCAGGATGTGTCAGTATTCTTCCAAAACACTTTGTTACTTGGATTAGGGCTATTATGAACAGCTATCTTGTAATGGAGAAACATGTTAGGCCAGTTTTGCTGCTGTCCATCTGGCTAACATTCCTTGGCTGTTTGTCATATATTTATAGACCCAGAAGCTTCCTCCTTCTTCTGAATAAATCACCACTCCCAGTTCTAAACTTTGCCATTCAAGGTTTGCAAAGAACTCCAAAATATGTCACAGGTGCGAATCGATCATGGAAACCTGAATTTATAATCCAATAAAAGTTTCCTTAATCACACAATCAGCGCTGGGATGATGAAGTGAAACATCTGTATGAATTAATTAAAGTTTGGAGTTTGAAGCTTAACTTTCCTATGGGGCATAAGAGAAATCAGGTAAGCTGTTGTTGTCTATATGATTCTTTGGTCTAAAGTTGGTTTTCCTACCCTGATATCCTTGTTTTGTGATTTATTTTGCAAACAAAACATTTGACAAGAGTGTTTTGTACTTTGTATTAGGTGATATTCAAACACTTGCAGTAGAATATGTGTTATTAGTTTAGATAAGCATGGTTCTTTTGATTCCCATGGTCTATTGCAGCTTCAGGCTTTTCACTTATTATCTGCTAAAGGAAAAAAAACCCAGCATGTCTGGCTTTTTTGCTTTGAAATATCACATTGGTCTTCTTCTAACTTCATTAGCTTTTTCACTATTAGAACATTTTCCTTCAGGGAGAAAAAAGATGGAGGGAAACCATTAATCCCCTGGATACCTTTTTTTCCAGCTAATGTGTCAATTTAATTTCTATATCCTTTTCCCTGTTCTCCTCAGTTTGTTCTCTCATTTGGTCAGACATCAATTCAAATTCTCTCTCGGTTGGGACCTTTCCTCCTTATGCTTTCTGCACTAAATTTGAGAAGCAGTGGTAGAAAACATTTTTATATGAGAAAGGTGTAGCAGTTTCATGCAATGGGTGCCAAGGAGGCCCAGGTCATACTGGACCATAGTATATGTTTTTGTGTAGTTGAAGTCCACAAGTCTTAAAGTTTCCAGTCGGATATCCCTATTCTAAACCAAAACAAACATTTTGTTTGTGAAATTTGGTGTTCGCCCATCTCAAAATAGGGATAACAGTATTGGAATAGATCCTTGCTGAACTCTGTGTCAAAGTTTTCCAAGGGTCCACTTCTAATAGATCCTAGAAAGAATGCAGAGAAGAGCAACCAAGATGATTAGAGGACAGGAGGCTTAAACATACGATGAATGGTTGCAGGGACTGGGCTTGGCAAGTCTAATGAAGAGAAGGACCAGGGGAGATATAATAGCAATGTTCCAATATTTGAAGGGGTGCCACAGAGAGGAGGGGGTCAAGCTATTTTTCAAAGCACTCAAAGGCCATACTAGGTATAATGGATGGAAACTGAATAAGCAGAGATTCAACCTGGAAATAAGGAGAAATTTTTTGGCAGAGCAATCAACCAATGGAACAGCTTGCCTTCAGAAGTTATAAGAGCTTCATCACTGAAAGCTTTCAAGAAGAGACTGGACTACCATCTATCAGAAATGGTATAGGATCTGCTTGGGTGGGGGGTTGGACTAGATGACCTACAAGGTCCCTTCCATGTTAATCAGAGTCACAGAGTAAAGATACTCTGTTAATCTGTATCTACTGTGTTTTTAATTTTGCCTAACTTCACAGAACTGCAAGCAATAGGTTTGGCATATTGAACAATGGAATGGGATCTACTAAGACTTAAAAAAACAATGCTAGTGGTAGGTTTTGACAGAAAGCTTTAAAATTAAAGAGGTGCAAAATCTATGAGAGTGCATATAAATAATTGTGTTATTTTCCCTACCTGCATCTCCCAAAATAACTCTTGTAATCAGTGTGCAGTCCCTGCCAAAACAAAACAAATCAAAATCCAGAGAACAGAAAGAGTGCCTGGAGTGCAAGTGTTAAGTACATGTTGGCCTACTTTGTTTTATGTCACCGTTGATTAAGCATGTGTCCTGAAGGGAGACATAAATAATTGTAGGTCAAGGGGAAACAAGATCTGCAAGATGCCCCGTTTCATCTGGGCATATGGCCTGCGCATGGAAGCTGCATAACTTAAAAATAGAGGGTTGATTAAATATCAGACTCTCGTTGGCAACCCATTGTAGCTCCCTGGAGTTATGGAGGTCTGGTGGGTTGCCAAGGAAACACACATAACCTTAGGGGAAAATTTTAGACTTATATCACCTGGAGTAGCATTTGGCTCAATCTGCAGACCAACTTATGTGATTGCAAGTTGATTGAATAGAGATGAAAAACTGCAATATTTTAGAGCAGGGGTCTCCAACCTTGGCAACTTTAAGACTCGAGGATGTCAACTTCTGTAATTCTGGGAGTTGAAGTCCACAAGTCTTAAAATTGCCAAGGTTGGAGACCCCTGTTTTAGAAGGCATTTTGTTGTCCAATAGAAGAACGGCGTTGCAAATAAGCCCAGCTATTGTTGCTTATTTCTTTCAAGTCAGTTTACTAATTGCAGATAAGCCAAAGTAAAAAAAATGAGTCAGAAAGATTATACTCGTTCTTATTTCTTGAGGGAAATGATCCAAAGCTACATAATTTTAACATTCAGTGCATTACTGTGTATATTTGTCTATTTCTATTTTGAAAGTTACATTGGAAATCAAAATGTCTGAAAAGTTTTTTAAATCACAGACGTAGAAAAAGACCAAAGAAAGATTCCACATCTGCATTGTTTCCTGCTCAAAACTATTATTATCCAATTAGCATATTAATTTATAGCTTTTCTCATATAATAAGCACACACATCAAATTTATCTCCCAACATAGACCTCTTGTGCCATGTTCTTGTGTGAATGGATCAAAGATGGAATATTTAGGCTCACTCAAAGCAAGCCATCCAGTAAAGAGGAGTTGTTCTGGAAGCAAGCAGAAATTTCGGTCTTTAGCATGCAATAGATGGAAAAATATATAGACTTTTAAGAAGGCAAAATAAAATATGGATTGCAAGAGATGAAATAGTTTTCAGATCAAGCTGAAAACAAAGGAAAACAAATTCAGTCCTTTGTGGACTGAATCAGTAAATGCACTCAGAAAATAGGAGGCATGAGAAGAAAACTAACATAGGACTGGCCTAGATTGTTGCAAATTGTAAAATTGACCAGAACTGTAATCTATATATATAAAAGTGAAATACCACTCATGCATCATCACAAAATCTCCAGAACCATAAAGCCTACAAACTTGAAATTTGGCACATATGTACCTCTTGGTTTCTAGGTGCTAAGAAAGGATTTTTTGAAATGACCATCAGATAATTAGTATTTCGTATATTATTATTAACATGCTCTGATGCTAAGGAGTTCTACTCCTCCACCCCACCTGAAAAGAAATCTGTTCCAAATGCAAAACACAAGCAGAGGAGAGGAGTTTCAGTTTCATAGCAGTAAGCAGCTTTAGTACAGAACAGTTGATCTAAGCCATGCCCAGACTCCTTGCTGTCTCCTTGCTCACACAGCAAATACTGCTTCAGTTTCCAAACAGCCCTCAACTCTCACACACTGACAGGAGCTAGCCAGATGAACACCAATGGATTTTTTCTCCTTATTTTCCTCCCCCAAAACTAAGCCCGATCACACAGTTTCGTAGCAAAGCACAGGTATCCAGCTAGTACTTTATATTCACCATAAAGAACGAGGAACTCTACAACTGGTATTTGGAGACAAAATACCAGTTTTCCCCATCACAGTAGGAAACATTAACTCAGAATACTTGACCTTTATGAAGTTATTCAAATACTTCTTAAAGCCTTCAGCTAGATCCCACAAATTAATTATGGGATTTTGGACACTTAAAACCTTGCATGCTCCTTTGTAAATTTTCAGTTGATGTACCAGTTCTGTGTAGATTTTGGATTGTTTATTTTGGATTCAAAATCTATAACCACTATTTATTGAACTAACCATGAAAATCTGGTCTTTGAAATTCCAAGCATCACATAAGTGGTTAATTCTCTTCTAAGCTAGAGAATTGCTTTCTGGAATTTATTTCTTTGTAGCAAAAGCAGAGAGCAGCTATTATTCCAAACTGCAGATTAAGGACCTGTCTGGATTCTATAGATATCTCAGGAGAATGGTAAGGGCTATTTTACTTGAGCAGATGGCAGCTATGCGGAAGCTTCTTAGCAATGATATACATAATTTTCATTAAGTCAAAATATTTCATTAGTATGTTGCCATGGGAACAAAGATATTGCACTCACTTTGAGGGACAAAAATTAAGAAACATTCCAGATGGATGTTGAAGTTGGCTGCCTGCCAGGATGTACCTCACAATGTTAATTTTGAGAAGGAGCAAAATGCATGGATGGCCCAAGAGGGATCTGAGAGTTCATCAGGGTAGTGTATCTGTAGAGGAGGGGGAAAAAATCAGTTTTCAGATGAATGGAACGACTGATTTCCCTCCTTTCCCGCTATATCTGCTTTATGCTCTTCCAGCAAACACAACCAAGATCTTGTGATACTTTGAAAGGCTAAACAGATTTATTTATTGTGACATAAGCTTTTGTGGACTTGAGCCTGTTTTGGCAGATGCACAGTGTTAAAGTCAGTTAGCAGAGTGCTATGTGTGTTACATATCTCACTCCGGTTCTCTCTCCCTCTGTGTGTATATGTGAAAGGTTCTATAAAGAGAGCAAAAGGCCATTGGATATAAAAGGCAGCTGTCACTTCCTAGAGCCCAAATGTGTGCAAAATAAAACAAGCGATTGTTCATATTGGCAGGAAGCAACGATGGAACTCAGGGTCCAATTTAAACCCAAACTGAATATAATGTGTGAATAAATGGAAAATGTTGTAGTTAATGGACTGTGGTGGGTGCTAAGCATTCATACTCCATAATAAACCTGAGGCAGCTGAAGCATCTCTATCATTCTGTGTTTTTTCCCAATATGATGTTTACAGTTAAACAAAGAAAAAAGGAGAAAAAAATACAGTAAAAATAAAAGCTATCCAGAATCCAGAGATTGTTAAAGTTGTTAGAGTAATTTATAATTCAACAGGGTTTCCGACATTAGAAGAGTTCAGGCAAGGGGCTGCTTATTTCTAAACCTGGATTTAAAAAATGCAAATCCTGTGTGGTGTTCAAAGAAATAAATTACAATAGCTTAGTATAGAGAGCCAATTTCGTATGGTGAATAAAGGCATCAGCCTTAGAACCTGGAAAACTGTTGAGTTCTACTCCTGCCTAAGGCACATAGTCAACTGGGTGATTATGGGCCAGGCATTGTTTCTTGGCCCTAGGAACAAGAAGTCAATGGCAAGCTATTTGGAAAAAAAATAAAAGTTGGCAAGAAAATTTCAGGGTTTAGTCCAGACAGTTGCCAAGAGTCAACCCATTATGGCAAAATATGGAAGAAATAACAGTTGCAATAAAATGTCCATCAGTTAAAAACCCATCAGTATTTGGATGCAGAATTTAATTTGGGAATTCTTCTTGGTGACTACATTTAACAAATAAAAAAAATAAATAAAAATACTGAATTGAAGGCACATACACACAAAAAAGGGGGTGGGGAGAAACCTATTCTTACAACTCACATAGCATGATAAGACAGTAGTTGAAACTATTCCAAGAGGCTGTTCATCTGATTTTTGCTTTAGGAAGGTTGGTAAATACTATATGAACCAATGTTTCTACAGCAGTTGGTGACTTTTGTTTTCTTTTTAACAGTATTTCAGCTACTTGTTTAGCATAGAAAGTATAGGAGAGAAAAGAAGGTTATATAACTCTTGTAATCCTGTTCAGAATCCCAGTGGAAGCTTCATGATAGGCACAACTTAACATATTGGTATGAGTTTTTCTAGTATCTTCCTTCATCTTACACATGAAATCAATACTGAAGATTAGAGGTGTCTGAATATTTATGAACATGGCCAATGTTGTAGGAGAGAGAAACATTTAGACTGTAAAACAGATATTTAAATGCATCTTCCTGTTTTTCTGGCCTCAGCAAGAAAGAAACGTATGCCATAATCTTTTTTTTTTTTTTTACAATTTTCATTTCATTGGTTTGCAGTTTCTGATCTATCTTTTTCGACAAAACATCTCCACTCCATATTTTATATTTGCCTAATAATTAATTCCCCTGCAGTAAGTTGCTTCTAGACGGAAGAGTTTTTATTCTGTCGTCCATGGAAATAGATCAGAAATAATAAGCAAGTTTAATTACTGTTTTCCGGTTTGTGATCCAGAAACCATGAAAGAAAAGGAGGGAAAGGACATGTAAAACTTGCAGCTGTTTATTCAATAGATTTAAATCCTAAGTTTCCACTGAAAATAGCACTTGAGAGGCAGCTTATAACAAAATACAGAAGAGATAAATTGCAATAAAATATGTCCCTTCATCAGATTAACAAACTAATAGAATAAGAATTGAAGGGACGTTGGAGGTCTTCTTGTCCAACGCCTTGCTCAGGCAGGGAACCCTATATCATTTCTGACAAATGGTTGTACAATGTCTTGTTAAAAACTTCCAGTGTTAGAGTATTTACAACTTCTGGAGGAAGTCATTTCATTGATTATTCTGCCAGGAAATTTCTCCTTAATTCTAGGTTGGTCCTCTTCTTGATTAGTTTCCATCCATTGCTTCTTGTCCTGTTTTGGAAAATAGGCTGACCCCTCTTCTTTGTGACAGTCCCTTACATATTGGAAACTGCTATCATATCACCCCTAGTCCTTCTTTTCATTAAACTATACATACCCAATTCCTGCAACTGTTCTTCACATGTTTTAGCCTCCAAATCAGTGGTGGGCTGCTACTGGTTCGCACTAATTCGGGCAATTTTTATTTAATTTTACTTCTGGTTCACCGAACTGGAAGTTGCAATGACTGGCTGGCCCTGCCCACTATCCCCTCCCAGGAATCCCCATGTGGCCTGTTTTAGACCCCAGGTAAGTGTAGGGTCTGCATAGAGTCTCAGGGCAAAAAACAGTCCTCCCGGAGGATACAGAAAGCCAGAAATGGGGCCATTTCTGGCTTCTGGAGCCCGGGGAGGCCATTTTCTTGCTCCTGGAGGCTCAAGGAAAGCCTCTGGAGCCCAGGAAGGGTGAAAAACAGGCCTCTCGGAAGTTCCAGAAGGCCAGAAACAGGTCCTTTTCCTCCGGAGCCCGGGGAGATCATTTCTGCCCACCTGAAGGCTCAAGGAAAAACTCTGGAGCCCAGAGAGGGTGAAAGCACCCCCCCGGTGTTCTATATGTAAATGGTTGACTCCTAGACTACACTTCTGATTGGCCCAGTAAAGTAAGAAGTGGATGGTTCAACTAGAGAACCAATCGAATCAGGAGCTGCTGAATAGGCGTGCAAAAATTCAAGTAGAATGTCATAGAGCTGAAAAAGCAGAGCAGGCCAGCCCTGTAAAATTAAAGGGCTGGCCCTCGGCTGCAGCCAAAGTGGCTTCCCGATTCGACTGTTGTTTGAATATTAAGCCTTTGTTGTTGGGATACCCGGTCTTACCTCGTTGTTTTTCGCGAATAAAACACTGGCGACAGAGGATGGGATCTGTCCTGAACGCAAACATACTGCATACGCGGTGGATAAGATAGCCAGACCGCCTAAGCTAGAGAGTGTTTGGAAAACAACGCACTGGTCGCCCGCACCTTTCAATCCTAAACGAAGAGGATTGGAGTCTATATCAGATCGCTTCGCAGAATGTATCTGAGAGCAATGCAATGGAAGGACATATCAGAGGCAACGCAAGCGAAGCCTTATTCCTCACCATTGCGGAGCACAACAGGCTGTTCTCAAAATGGGCAAAAGCGCTTGCGTAAGCCCCGAGAAGCGTTAAGCAACTAACGTGGCCTGAAACTAACCAAAGAATCCTGCATCAAAGCAAACTACGCTCCGGTAAGTGTCAATATCTAATAAGCAGCATGAGTTCTACCGCAGACGACCAGCGAGAAGGTGGAGACCGTCGCCGATTTCGTGCTGCTCTAAGACAGAATCAGGGGGTGGAGTGATGACTTCCTGAATATCGACGATGACGATGAGGGATCGGTCGGTGTTTGGGCCTTGGAGACACTACGCCACAAAAGTAAACTACTAATAACAAGCCCAAACTCAACTGTGGACCTGAAGCAATCCGCAGGAACCATGGCCGCCGAAAGCCGCTAAGAAGATCGCGGTCACAATGCAGAGAAATGAACACAAATGGCGACAGAAAACAACCCCAGCATAGAGAAAGAAAGCAGCCTACCACCACCTACCGCACTTCGAAGAGTCGAGAGAGGAAACCGGATGAGCGAGAAAGACGACGAGGTCCACCGTCTTCTCGAAAATAAAAAGGCGCGAAAGAAGAAATTGGCGGAATGCGCTGGTGCGGAGGAACACTATGCCCGAGCGAATGCAATTTCTCGGATGCTATCTCAGGTACTGTAAAAAACGTGGCACATCGAAAAAAGTCTGCAGAAACACAGAAAAGCTACAGCCCCACGAGAACCGCAGAAATTCCCAATCACGAGCGAGCCTAAACGAGCGGAGAGGAAGTGGTCACAAGAGGAAACGAGCCAATTAGACACTCACAACCTTCACTATAGAAGGCTCGATTACGGAAAGTGGCAAGAAGGTGGTACAACAGTGACTGGTCTAACAATCGCACGGAAGCCTGTAAGATGGATAGTGAGCCTCCGGGTCCTTCCTTTCGATGGTTCTTGGGCATACAATTAAAAAATTAGTCCAGACATCAAATCCAGACAATTGCAAACAACTTTGACTCTCAAGACATCAGAGGAAACCGAATCCTGTAGTTGGCATGGGCACAAATTTTTGGTCACGTATAAGCAACTGTTCAAAAGACTGCGCCTAACCATGAGTCCGAACGAGACAGACCGTAGCTCCTGGGCAATCGGAATGATTATCGCACGCCTTGGGCAGTCGGGATGAACCGGGATCGATGCGAGTGGACATGCAACCGGTTGGGAAGATGACTCACCGCGAAATATCCAAACCCCACTTGTTTTTAGCCTGAGATCGCCCAAATAGCCGCTCAAGAAAGATTAAAAGCCCAGGCGAGTTCCTTTGCGCTAAAGGCCAAATGATAGAGGAACAACTCCGACAAGCTAAATAGCCAGGGGTGTTGGGAACCTGTGCACCATGCCACATGGGAAAGCCTATTGTTACATGTCCTAATATACATAAACCTGGACAGGTGTCCATTAGAATCTGTGGTGACTATAAGGCTGATCCCCTGAAAAACGCTTTACAACCAAGGCCATAACCCGTGCAGTTAGTCCATTACACTTTGCTTCACTCTCGGGCAAGGGCAAGTTTTTGCTAAACTGACTGGCGAAGCGCCTATCAGCAACTCCCAGCTGGACCCAGAAACAGCAGAGCGCAAACTATAGTCACACACAAGGCGCATTCACAATGCACCGGACTCAATTTGGAGTAAGGCGTGGCACCGAGGCGTTTTTCCAAGTTTGATGGAACATCTCCTTAATGGCATACAGGGAGTCCGTTCCCTATTTGAGCGATGTCCTGAATCATTCCGCTCAGACGATGAGACTCCAATGTAAGAAAAAAGACTCACAGAAGTAACTAACAAAAATTTAGGGAATCTGGCCTAAGGGAAACAAGAGGAAAAAATGCTGGCCTAATGAAAAAAAAAGCGTGAATTCTTGGCTACTACAGATAATAGACGGTGGAGGGAATCCAACCCAGCACAAAGATAAAAAATATTAAGGCAAATCCCGAAGCACCTGAACGAGAAACAAAACATGTAAACTGCAAGCCTTTTTAGGACTTATTAATTTTTTGTCATGTATTTCTGCCAACCAAGGCCCACTATAGCTGAACCCGTTACAACCGCCTCTTAGATAAAAAGGCAAACGGACGTGGGGTAGCAAAGAAAGGAATGCTTTCCAAAATATTAAAAGTTGCTAACGTCAACAAACGTTCTTATCCAATTTAGCAACACACTGCCTTTAAGAGTGACCTGCGCGCTTCACCATTTGGAGTAGTTGCCGTCCTGAGCCACCAACTTCTGATGGCAGAGAAGCACCCGGTCACATATTATTCTAGGACTCTGTCAAAGACTGAGCGAAATTCCAGTCAACTGGCCAGGGAAGCCCTAGCAATAGTCGCTGTAGTAAAACGCTTCCACGAATATCTGTACGGGCGGGTTTTTTCAAATTATAAGGATCACAAACCACTGAGGGGAATTTTGGCGGGAAACAAGCCAACGCCTAACATACTGTCACCAAGAAATGTCTAGATGGTCAGAGTTCCTTGCAGCCTATTCCTATACTCTGACACATCGGCCAGGGAAACAAATTTCCCATGGACGCTTTGAGAGCAGCGCACCCTTAACAACCACTGATGAAGACCGGCACCAGCAAGACATCGCTGCAAATAGAGACTTGTCCCGATCTACCCATCTCTGCCTATGAGTCGCAAGACCACCGCAAGACTCGTTGACTGCCCGTGTTCTTGGCTGGGTAGGTAAAGGCTGGCGGAGACCAAAAAACTGAGACTTTTAAACCTTTCGGTCCAGACAGACTGAACTTTCTTATTCAAAAAGGCGGTGTTTGTTTGTGGGGAGATCGGGGGGTCATCCCAACCAAGTTGCAAGCGCCCAGGTAGTAGGGTTATTGCCACGAAGGTCACCCTGGAATGGTTAAGATGAAAAGCCTGGCGCAGGAGCTATGTGTGGTGGCCAGTATTGATAAGGACATAGAGTATTGGGTAAGCTCTCGCCACAATGCCAGGAATTAGAGCCGTCCCACCAAAACACACCATCAAGGACTGGGAGACCCCTAGGGGACCGTGGTCAAGAATTCATATAGACTTCGTGGGTCCAACCAAGGGGCATACCTTTCTGGTTTTGTTGTTGATGCCTACTCAAATTGGCTTGAGGTAAAAATCATGCCATCAACACAACAGAAACGGTAATAAAGAAATTAGACGACTTTTCGCCACCACACGGTCACCGGAGTTCTTGTCTCGGACAATGGACCACAACTAACAAGCCTTGCAATTCGAGCAAAACCTAGCCTCCCTAGGTATCAGACATGCCCTAACCGCGCCGGCCCATCTGGCTGCAAACGGCAGAGACTGAAGAGAATGGCCGGTTTACAAAAGAAGGGCTAGAAAGAATGGACACAGGAGATTTCCAACAAAAAGTAACCGTTTACTCACACTCCAGCACATAACGCCCAGTACAATAACTAACAAGTCCCCGGCGGAATTCTTATGGGGCGAAAATTACGATCACACCTTGACAGACTACACCCAAATTTTCCCAGAAACCCCCTGATTCCTCCACAAGGTTTAGGCAATTCGAAATAGGTGACTTGGTATAGCGCAAAAGAACTTCACAGGTGAACCGGTATGGGTACCAGGACATAATTACCCAAGTCACAGGCCCCAAATCCTACGTTTAACGGTAGACAATGGCAGGGAATGGAAGCGGCACATACACGCAGCTTCGATCCCGAATAATAGAGAGACCCAGAGACACTCACCATCGCCGCGCAACACCGACAAATCACAAACCAGGGTGGGGGGAAAGCGCGAGAAGTTAATAAAAACGTTTAAACCAAAAACAAACGAATTGTCAAGCAAAAAGAGCAAATAAAAGACTCACTGTTTGAAGAGAGCTGGAAGAGCCCATCGAAGGTCCAGCCAGGCCAGCTCAACGCCAATGGAAACGGGTGGAGCGGCAAACCCGCCGGCCTAAGCAACTCAGGCGGCGGTAAAATGGCTGACCACCTTCAGACGGTTCCAGAGCGAAGATTGGAAGACACAGCAGCCCCATCCGAACCGTCGAAAGTCTTCGCTAAGAATGAACCGTGCAAGTCAAATCGAGTCCGGAGAGCCCCACCTACCTGCGTGACTATGTAACTACGTAGGACTGAACTAAGAGGGGGAGGGGTTTCTCATATGTAAATGGTTGACTCCTAGACTACACTTCTGATGGCCCAGTAAAGTAAGAAAGTGATTGGTTCACTGAACCAATCCAAGGAGCTGCTGAAAGGTGGCAAATTCAAGAGAATGTCATAGGCTGAAAGCAGCAGGCCAGCCTGTATAAAAGGCTAGCCTGGCTGTAGCCAAAGTGTTCCGATTCTGACTGTTGTTGAATAAAGCCTTTGTTGTTGTTGGAACCCGGTCTACCTCGTGTGTTTTCCGAATAAAACACCCACCATGGTTTAGGAGTCCAAGTAGGCCACGCCCACCCAGCAACCAGGCAGAGAATCAGTAGCTAAATTTTTTGAAGCCCACCATTGCTCCAAATAATCTTTGTTATTCTTCTCTGCATACTTTCTCAACATCTTTTTTATATCGTGGCAACCAAAACAGGATATAGTACTCCAAGTCTGGTCTTAACAAGCTGGGGTGGGCTTCAAATTTTTTTAGCAAGGGGCTCTCTGCCCTAATGATTGTCTGGATAGGTGTGGCTGGTTGGTCATGTGGCTGGATGGAAGTGGCTAACTAAATGCTACTCCCACCCAGTCACAGGACCCTCCCAGCCACACCAACCCAGGTTTTATTGCTCCTGGTATTTTCTGTGGAAAAGGGGTCTCTCTCTCTCCCTCTCCCCTCCCTCCCTCTCTCCCCCTCCCTCCATCTCATTTCTTTTTTCTCTCTTTTTTCCACCCCCTCTCCCTCTCTTCTTTCTTTTTCTTCCTTCCTTCCTTTCCCCTTCTCTCATTTGTTTCGCTTTCCTCACTCTCATTCTCTCCCTCCATCATTTATTCATTTCTCTCTCTCACTTGAGCCAACATGAAGGGGACCATGGCTGGTGCTGAGCTGCCTGCGAGGGACATGGCGTTGCAGAAAGCAACCGGTTGCGGGCAGTGCATTTGCTTTTTGCAATTCTGCATCTCTCCTCCCCCCTTGTGCGGCGTGAGGTGAAGGCTGCCTTGAGTGCAAATGTGCCACAACACAGAACATGAAAACATAAAACCTCTTTTCTGAAAGCAGCCTGATCCCGGGTTACATCTCTTTGTACAGAC